>WURV02097105.1:0-20192 GCA_011762755.2 Epimenia babai | reverse complement strand
TTGATAACTACAATAACTATGATAACTTTACAATAACTATGATAACTTTATAATAACTATGATAACTTTACAATAACCTTTGATAACTTGACAATAACTATGATAATTTTACAATCAATAACTATAACTTTACAATAACTACAATAACTTTATAATAACCTTGATAACTACAATAACTATGATAACTTTACAATAACTATGATAACTTTACAATAACCTTTGATAACTTTACAATAACTATGATAACTTTACAATAACTATGATAATTTTACAATCAATAACTATAACTTTACAATAACTACGATAACTTTATAATAACTTTGATAACTACAATAACTATGATAACTTTACAATAACTATGATAACTTTATAATAACTATGATAACTTTACAATAACTATGATAACTGTACAATAACTATGATAACTTTACAAAAACTTTAGGATAAATTTACAAAATCTGTGTGGTAACTTTACAAAAAAACTTTATGATAATGTTACAATCGCTTTATAACTTTACAATAACTTTATGGTAACTTTACAATAAATTTAGGATAACTTTACAAAAACTTTATAACTTTACTATAACTTTATGACAACATCACATTAGCCCAATTCCTTCTGAATGTGTCGCAAATTTTAATTAGAAATATCTCGCACATTTCATAGTGTCAGGTGCGGTCAAATATCCTTGGTTTGTGGAAATTAGGACATGCTTCTTGAGGGTTACAGCATACAGCACGACTGAGGTCACAACTCATTGATGACATGTCTAGTATTGAGACATTTTACAGCTGAAGGAGTGTATTCGAGCCATCGACCAAGACACGAAACACACGCCGTTCAGGCAAAGCAAACTCACGCACATCTTGAAAGAGTCGTTCATGGGCGACTCTGTGACGTGTATGATTGCTAACATTTCCCCCGTACAGTCGGCCTGCGAGAATTCTCTCAACACTCTTCGCTATGCCCATAGGTCAGTGGTTATTTGATGAGTGATGGGTCAGTGGTCTTAGTATGATGGCGTGAAGAGACGGGGTCAGTGGTCTTAGTATGATGATTATACATCATGGGTCAGTGGTCTTAGTATGTTGGCATGATAGATCATAGCTCAGTGGTTGGTATGATGGTATGATCAGTAATAGGTCCGTGTTGTCAATATTATGGTATGATGGTTAATAGGTCAATTTTGTCAGTATGATGGTATGATAGTTAATAGGTCAGTGGTTTTAGTATGATGTTATAATACATAATAGATCCGTGGTCTTGGTATGATGGCAAGGTAGGTAATTGGTCAGTGGCCTTAGTACAATGGTGTGATAGGTAATAGGTCAATGGTCTAGTACGATCATGTGATAGATAATAGGTCAGTGATCTTAGCACGATGGTGTGATAGTTAATAGATCAGTGGTCTTGATAGGTCAGTGGTTTTAGCACGATGGTGTGATAGGTAATGGGTCAGTGGTCTCAATAGGTCAGTGGTCTTACCACGATGGTGTGATAGGTAATAGGTCAGTGGTCTTACCATGATGGTGTGATAGGTAATAGGTCAGTGGTGTTAGTATGTAAATGTTTCAGGGTACAATCAATTACACCTCACCGATATGATTTTAGGGTGAAGGAGTTGAAGCGTGACATGCCAAATGAAGTGCGGCCTGCCAGGCCGTCGTCCACCACCTCCACACGCAATATTACCATGGCAACATCATCAATCTTTCAACCATCCAATGTCCTACAGAGCTCCACACCGCTGAGGTCCCAATCCACCCGTAGTTACCCTACGGCGGAGGTAGCATCCGTCGACACGCCAATTCGCGGCCACATCCCGAAAGTGACGAGAGCAAAACGCAAGACGCCGATACGACACACGCCGTGCGTCTCTTCCGATACGAGGTTGTTGCGGATGGCGGCGAACGCGTCGTCGCCGAGTAGTTCAGATAAATCAGACTCGTGTAACCTGAACGTGATGTCCGAGGCGAAGGTTAACGTTTTGCCGACTGTCGAGCAAAACGGCGGTGTGGTTAACGCGAGCGATCCAGCGGGGGATGATTCTAACGATACCGACGGCGATCTCACTGGGAATGGCGATTTAAACAATTTGAACGATTTGAGCTCTAGTCCGATTAATGTTGGTGTTATGTATAATGTTGGTGAGGATGAGTTGATTGAGCGTGATGCGGATGTTGGTGTTAGGGGCGGCGTCGCTGGTGCGTACAGAGATGCTCGTACAGATGCCGGGGTACCGAGCAAGCCGGTGAATGATGGTACGCCAGAAGTTTTAAGATTGGGTGGTGATGGCGGTGTAGGAATGGCTAAATTTGTGTCGGATACCGAAAGAAAGTTTGAGTTCAATAAAGGGAAGCAGTGCGATAAAGATAAGAACCGGTTGAATAAAGTCAAGTGTAGCGTTAGTGAAGCAGAGAATACAGTGATGATGTTGATGGAGGGAAGTGGCATGCATACTGATGACGCAGTCCTGTTGGCTGTCGCACGAAGCAACAATGAGGACTCGTTGAGGGGCGGTTCATTGGATAGTGATTTGTTGTTTGGATCAGCGACATTACCGAAGAAACCTCAGGAAAAGCGTGCTGACTCTCTCGTACAACAGTCGGCCCGGCCGTTGTCTCCAACGCTCGGTTCCGATGCCGGTAAATCTAACGCACAACACCGGGTTACGCGGCCACATTCCGCGACGGTATGGCGAGATATGAACGAGAAAAACCTCGCTGAGACGAGTTACAATAACTTCGCGCGACCGCTCTTCCGTAGAAACCTTCCTCATCCGGGAAAATCTATAGATAACTCTGGGCAGTCGGAAATGTTGAAGTCGGGTCAGAAATTGTCGACTGACGCTAGCCAGTTACTCACCGCCACAACGAGATTGGAGGATATTGAGGGGGAAACGTATTTAAAACAGTACTGCGATAACGAGCAGACAAGTGAGGGAACGCCTAAAGACTTCCTGACCGACGTGGTCGGCGATCGCGCAGCTGTTACGGCACATTCGAATCATGACACAAAACCTGATCAAATCGAACGGACCGAGAGCTGCGTGTTGACGAAAACCTCCTCTCCCGTGGTCCGCGTGGAAAAACTCGAGAGTAATTCGCAATTTTCGTGCGATTTTTCACCGATTCATACGTCGATCAGTCGCGACTCGTCTGCCACAATGGCCTCACCCGCCGTCGTTACTAAAGACGTTATTCATCGTGCAACGAATGACTCTGTGATCACTTCGGGCGTGTCCAGTCAAACGTCGAGTCAAACATCGGCTTCTTCACGAGTCAGTCATGATTACCGACGAGCCCTGACCTCACCACTTCCTCGAGATTACACTGCTGCGAGGTATGTATCCAAAAAAAAAACAGGTAAAAAGCAAAAGGCAAGGATTTAGTGCTACTTTATTAATGGTAATAAATGTCAGTATTGCTTTGTTATACCCTGAAACAATTTTACTGTGACCCAATAATGGCAAATGATTTTTTAATATTCAAAAACTAAAATATTACGCATTTCCCGTTTTCTGTATTCCGGGCATGAGGTAAAATCCTTGGAATCTGCAAATCGGAATTCGCAACCTCTCCCACGAAACGTTGTGTTTCAACCGCTGTTCCACTGGTCCTGAGAATCGTATTATTCTCGTTATCCTAATTGAGAATGTATCTTGTTCCCGATATTGGCTGTATAAAAACCTAAAAATATGGATAACTTGAAGCGGCGTTTAACTTCAAAGTTTTATGTAAAAAAAATGGGTAGTTCGCACCTCGCCCATCGGTTATTGAAGGTGTAAACGTAAAAGGTCAAGTACAACATTTATAGACCGCAAGTATCAGCCAATAAAGGCTCTCGGATGACGTTTACATTGAAATGTTTTTGGCAGCTATTCAGTGCATATACAACACTTTCGATAATTTGCATACCACCCCACCGAGGATAATATCCTGGAATAAATAAAGCAGATATTTTTGTTAAACTCAGAAGAAAGTCCAGGTGGGCCTCAAGTTATCAACTTAATTGCGTTCTTTTCGAAATCCAGTATTTGATTATCCATGCCCGATGTTGGCAGATCGCGATGTATTTCTTGGTTATATCTAGTTAAAATCGAATAATATCATGCACACGGAGAAATGAACGAGTATTTGCAGGAAATAGCGGCCCCTAATATAAATAACATGTCAAGTATGTGGATTTGTTCAAAGATACAGGCTGCCGATAGTCAGAGTGTGCTATATCACAAAAAAGTGTAAAACTGCACATGTTCATCCATTGTGGTATGGCTGTTGTGTTAGACAATGTGTGTTATATGTATCGGTGTGTTCAACAATACGCGTTCATTATATGGATGTCGAGGTGTGTTAAAAAATATATGTTTATAGATGGAGATATGTTAGGCAATACATGTCCACACTTGGTGGAATGTCTGTTGTGTTAGACTGCATGTGTTTATACATGGTGGTATGGTTCTTGTGTTAGACTGCTCGTGTTACATGCACGTATATGTGTTGCCTCAGGCTGCATGTAGTAACAGCCCATGAAGAACAGTTGGCAAAAACTACCGGTTTGTGCAAACAGGAAATGAAGCTGCTACTAGGAATAAAGGCAGATTCGACTTACGCAGTACGTTGTAATGTCTCAAATACAAATTTTCCATGCTCAATGCAGAGATTTGTGTAATAATTACATGTTCTCTACTTATAAATGTTACCTTTTTTGAGTGGAATTGCAGCTTCGGCTGATATCTATTTCGTGACAAACTGCACATCATCCAATTTGCTCTGCCAATCCACAACTCACAGTATAGCGTGTGAATGACATATGTATAATATATGACTATTATTGAAGAGAAATGGGGCCAGTTTCTTTTACATTTACATGCTTTCTTCTATGTAATTTTTGGCATTAAATTTTACCTAAGGCTTCAATAATGTCACCGAGATTTCAGTTAAACCCGAGTATTTGACGAGTAGCTGAGCTGTAGAAGGAGCAAAGTATCCTGGTATAGAATCTTAAAATTAGGCATTTATATCCCGCTCTTCGAAGGTGGGGGGAAATAAGCTACTTACAAATTTACTTTCCTAGTGTATATTTATTTGCGTTGCCACAAAGTATTTTCACCAGTACTTATTTATGGCTAAGGCATCCGGAAAAGCATTGCCTGGATTCAAATGGTCCACCTTCTGGTTGGGAGGCTGGTCCTTTATGATCTATCTATCCCATTCCCTTGTGTGAGTGGGGTTTTAGTTAAACCTGAGTATTTCATGAGCAGCTGAGCTGGGAAGACAGCAAAGTATCCTGGCGTGAAATTTGACTTGCTGCTCAAGTAGCAATACCGAGGTTGCAATTAAAACCGTGTCTTTGATGAGCAGCTGAGCTGAAAAAAACCAGAATAGTCACCTTGCGATGGTTCTTTACTTCTGTTAACTGTTGTTCTCTCCACTGCAGACATTCGATGACTACCTCGGCCGGGTAGACAGCATCCTGACCTTGAAACTGCGCCAAGTCCAACTCATGAAGGACATGATAGTGACGTTTCGTCGGGCCAATCAGCTACAGCCACCGCAGTTTCACTAACTCACGGACAACGTTCGAACTTTGATTCACAAACTAAAATCAATCGGGTTTTATCCTTTACCATAATATTTTAATGCAGATTTGAAACAATAGTTAATAGGGACCAGCAGCTTCAATCCATTTTTCTGCCATTTTGTTTCGGCATTCAATTGAAAACCGTATACAACAGGCCTATACAATAGTCATTCTAATTATCATTTGTTATTGATTGAGCTGGCAAGGATCAAAAAACCACATTCTTTTCTTGTGCCTGGATACAGCAAAATGAAATGAAGTTAAGAAATTTCTCAACATCCAGTTTGTGGAATGAGTTTCACCATCTAGTTTGTCTTTTCCATTTTTATACAACTAAATACAGGTAATGTTCTTTATAATGTTTATCAACTTGCTACCCATATTACAAATATATAGGTATTAAAATTTAATAACCGACCTCTCGAGGTTATTTTAGTCAGGTCTAACGAAGAATTGCGCCTTGTTTTAATAATGTACTTGTAATAGCTCAGGCTTATGCAACAATTACTTCAGATTTAGGCTAACTAACACCTAATATAAGGTAAAATACAATGACTGCTAAACTCAAGTCCTTCATGTATATCACAGCCACGCAAAACAACACGTCTTAAAATCGATTTAACGTAATGCACTAATTTTTTTTATCTCTTCCGTAGCGCTATCCTCTGTTCTCAATCTAAAAAGATTTGAAGTCAGGACATATGGAAGTTTGGAAGGACGAAATGGCCATTTTGAAAAAAACTAGTCAACTGGCGGTCCGTATTAACGATTTTTACCAATTTTTTGTAGCAATTGATCCATCTTGGGCCCTTTAGTTGATGACATGATTTATGACATGATAGTTTATGATTCATGAATGTGTGCATTATGCTTGATTGATGTGAGGTTCATATGCCCTTGACGAGCATTTTATTGTCTCTCGATTCACTGTTTTGGTTCCAACGATGCGCCGTTTAGACTCCGATGTGCTCTGCATCCTTCAATGTTTGATATGCCGTTTATGCGCAGTTTATCCTCCTTCACTGGCAGTTTATCCTCCTTCACTGGCAGTTTATCCTCCTTCACTGGCAGTTTATCCTCCTTCACTGGCAGTTTATCCTTTGATGCGCACTGCGTCCTCCCATGATGCGCAGTTTTTATGTTCTTTATGTGCACCTGAATTAATCGGAGATAATTAGTCATTTGACCGTCCAGTTCTTCTATTGCCCAATATCCACGCTTCTATCAAATCTCCTTCGGTGCATTCGCCAATTTTATTCCGTCCCTGTCTGCTTTTATTTTATTGATGTTGATGACATTCCAGGTTTTAATATGTAGCAGTTATGGTACATTGTGATATTATTCAATTTTGTGATACAATATCAATTCCAGACCTCGATTCATTCACTGTAGTAATTTCCATTCCTTATTTATTTTACTTTGGTGATATAACATTTTCATAAATGTCGCAGAATTTTTCATAAATGTTCGCAGAATTTTCCGCTTCACAGAAGCAGCTCCTTCTTGTAGCATATAGCAATTACTATTTGCTCGACATGACTCGTATACAATCCGATAAATCACATTAACTTGTACAGTAACATGGTCAAGCTCGGTATCTTTAATTTACACCCTTAAATGTTACAATACAAGTATTTCCAGTAAGTCGTTCAGTTTGAAAACTTCATCGATTATTACCGTTATTACCGATTAATACAATACCGTATTGAGGTGCAACAATAAATTTCGTTACATTGATCAACTCGTGACTCGAGGGATACATCGGGGTAGAATTTATTCATTTCTATTAATTATCAATATTCATCAGCCAATATAGGGAAGCTTTAATTAATCAACACGAATTGAATTAAAAAATATACGAGATACAATCAAACCACATACTTTACATCAATAAAACAGAGAATAGCGTGAAATGTAATCAATAATTGCTGTTACAAGTTATGTATCTACAATCACTTACATTAGCTCTACTGACAATGACTAGAAATTGCGGGTGACCCCTAAACACACCTATGGTAATACGTGCCATTAAAAATCCCCGTAAAATTTGGCAAGCTGCGCAGATTGAAACTGCGGTATACAAATAGAAGTTTACTTCAATCGGTTCAGATGCAGTGGTTAATAAATGGGGCAGATATACAAAGAAAAAATTTACCTGTGATGGGACCAAAGTTCAAACCCACGATCTCGAAATCACCTGTATTGTGCTTTAACAACTTAGTACTAAAGATTTTAAATTCCAGTCACTTTTTAATAATGAGTAATTAGAGGATATTACACTAGTATTATATTAAAAGCCTACATAGTCTTCTTAACCCATCATCAGCCCGATATATTATATCATCGTGTGTGGGCTAGTAACTAATGGAACACTCACTAATTCATGTCAGTAATTACAACAGTAATATTCCACTGTATGGAAGATGAAACTTCATGGTAGAACTTGTTATTTCATAAATAATAATAATAATAGTTTTATAGTGCATCTTAAATCATATGTATGTTGTCAGACGCACTTTACAGTCATAATGTGTTGAAATAAAATCAATATAGATAACAGAATTAAAGCAATACATGCAGAAAAAATATAATAAAAAAACTAGGGTTTTGTTACTCATAGCACTTATCAAAAAGATATATATTTATGAGTGATGTAAATTTAGATAGTTTATCTGTGGTTTGAATGTTTGATGGAAGTTCATTCCATAACAAGGCTGAAGCAAAGGTGAAAGAGCACGGACCTTGGTATTTCACTTGATATAAATCTCGTATAGTGACAACATGCACTGCGATATCGTCTGATATTTTTAGTTTTATCGAGTGATAAACGAGTTAGTCTATACGTGTCTACAGGTTTTGCCCTTCATCTCTTGGATTACTATCAATAAAACTAACTGCCCTATTACGTACATAATTTTATTTACTGTTTTATAGTAAATCAGTACATATTAATTAGAATATCGGGTTACATGCGTCAATTGGCTTACACCGCCGTAGCGCGAGAAGCTGGGGTAAGGGGGCTAATGTTGAACAGTGGTGCACTATACACAACAGTGATGATGCATAAGAATATGGAATAAGTAAATGATTAATGTTGTTACAATATATGCCTAATAAAATTTATTTTTTAAAAACCTAAAAATTGTGTTTTATGTTAATTCTATAATCCTATGGAAATGGGTAGCAACTTGCTGTTGTTATAGACTACTTTTACACTTCTTTCTAACAGAGACACAGTTGTTTCCCTTAAATATACAGTAAGTACAGTAGAACTCCCATGCCCATAACATAATAGTCTATTTATAGGCTTATGACAAGGAGATCGATTAGGAGAAGTCAAAATATTTTTATTATTCACGTGCTATTTACATGGTGATATTTCGTTCCATATTTTAGTCTGATAATTTTACACTTCGAATTTACATTGAACTTGTTCGCTACTCTACGATTGGCCGTATGATCGCGTGATAAAATGCTTCTACATGTTCTCGAGCTGCCATCGTTTGAAATGTACAGACTAATATTATTGGGTTATAGTCACGTGTTGAACGCTCCGACATCATTGGTCGAACATCCACAAGAAATCACTCCCATTAGATGACTGATTCAATTCGGATATTACGTAAAATTATTTGGGCGATTTCTCGCAAATACTGACGACTGCAATGAGTCACGGTAGAAATATTGCGATGTACATGCCCTATTTGATGCGTGAATGCACTCGTCGGTATATACACGCCCTACTTCGTCTGTACTTCGTGTGTAATTGCCATATTTGGTATGTACTTGCCCATTTTAATGTGGGAATGCCATACTTGGTATGTAGATGCCCTGTATGGTATATGAAATGCCCTATATGGTATGGCAATGCTCTATATGGTATATAAATGCTCTATATGGTATATAAATGCTCTATATGGTATATAAATGCTCTATATGGTATGTAAATGCCCTATATGGTATATAAATGCCCTATATGGTATATAAATGCTCTATATAGTATATAAATGCTCTATATGGTATGTAAATGCCCTATATGGTACGTCAATTCCCTATATGGTATGCACATGCCCTATAGGGTATGTCAATGCCCTATACGGTAGGTAAATGCCCTATATGGTATGCAAATGCCCTATATGGTAGGCAAATGCCCTATATAGTATGTAAATGCCCTATATGGTATGTAAATACCCTATACAGTATGTACAGTAAATGCCCTATATGGTATGTAAATGCCCTATATGGTATGTAACTTGGTTAACACAATAGCCATACACATATCTTTTGACTATGACTAGGATTAGCACGTGGTTCCTATGTACCAAGTATATTTCATCTATATGGGTGCAACTTTCTATTCAACTCAAACATTTACATATTAATATATATTATTTAATCTATATATTATGCCTTATAGATATTTATATATATACATTCCGTCTATATAATACTACATTTTCTTTATTATTTTTTCCAGATATCCCCTATGTAGACAAGGATACGTAATGTGCCGTGGCCTGCTCCGAGTGCAGCACAAACACTTGGTCTATAATTGACAAAAATGACAAAATACAAATTTTACAACATTTGAGGCAATGCGTAAGGCAGTACAGCGTATGCACCAAATCATAAGGTGGTACGGAGGTGGGGTGGGGGTTGGGGGGTTTCTCTATCTTGTCTTGACACTCACTAGAAACATATAGTATAAAACCTACTCTGTACGCCCGACACAACCGGGGCGGTTTTACAAGTTACAAGCGTCCTTATTACGTAACGTATGTAAAGGACTGGATAAATTCCAGATTCTGACTTTAGTAGAAGCATGTCGCTGAAAACTAATTCAAAATGATGGATAAAAGCAATGTAGTCTGTACTTTGAAGTTATAGAAATTCATCAGCGGTTGTCATCGGGCATATTCTGACAGTGAACCAGGAATAACAGACACTACGCAACGCGCCACAGCATTAACGTCCACAATTATCACAAAGCAAATAGAAATATAACTTTAAAAGTAAGAAGGTTATTAGGCAGCTTGGTTAAAGCACCGAAATCTTCCTCAAAAATCAATACAGTGACATACAGATCAATATGAATTTCTAACTAGCAACGTTTCAACATTCCACAGATATCAAATATTTACGTGATAAGATCTGATAACGTTTTTGTTCGTACTTAACTAAATGCTTTTATAAAATAAGAGTATTTAAGTATTTACACAACGGAATTACTGTATATACAATAACAAACATAATGAAATGTTTAAGGTAATAAAAGGCAATAAAATACATCATTATGTAAATATAAACAACAAAAAAGTAAAAATTTTTACGCTGAGATTCTGCTGTAAAGTGACAAGCCAAAACAGTAACATGCTACGCTAATAAAATAGTGGTAATCATTCTATGGTGATGATATAGTGGTAATCATGTTATAGTAATATAGTTGTAATCATTCTACGGTGATGATATAGTGGTAATCATGTTATGGTAATATAGTTGTAATCATTCTATGGTGATGATATAGTGGTAATCATGTTATAGTAATATAGTGGTAATCATTCTATGGTGATGATATAGTGGTAATCATTCTATGGTGATGATATAGTGGTAATCATTCTATGGTGATGATATAGTGGTAATCATGTTATGGTAATATAGTTGTAATCATTCTATGGTAATGATACAGTGGTAATCATGTTATAGTAATGATATAGTGGTAATCATGTTATGGTAATAATATAGTGGTAATCATGCTATGGTAATGATATAGTGGTAATCATGCTATGGTGATGATATAGTGGTAATCATGCTATGGTAATGATATAGTGGTAATCATGTTATGGTAATCACACGAGGGTAATCACATCGGTAATCATACGATGGTAAATACACAGTGGTAATCACACAATGGTAATCATGCAGTAGTAATCACACAATGGTAATCATGCGGTGGTAATCATACAATGGTAAATCATGCGGTGGTAATCACACAATGGTAATCATGCGGTGGTAATCACAAAATGGTAATCATGCATTGGCAATCACACAATGGTAATCATGTGGTGGTAATCACACAATGGTAATCATGCGGTGGTAATCACACAATGGTAATCATATGGCGGTAATCACACAATGGTAATCATGCGGTGGTAATCACACAATGGTAATCATGCGGTGGTAATCACACAATGGTAATAATGTGAGTAGTACTGAAAGGGCCCTTAGAAAGTTGAGTACTAACAAAAAATAATTCATAAAGAACATGAGTAAAACACTATAATTACGGGTAACTAAAACTGCACTAGTAATATATTCATTTTATGACTACAGTATGCCTTAGACAATGCCTTCCATCTTAGTCCACAAGGATATGCTGTTAAAATGATATTTGATGATTTAGGGCATAGATTCAGATATACACAATTCTTTGTTCATATAGATATGGTCTCTTGCATACATGGCTTAATAGTTTCACCACTGATGGAGTATTCGTGACTACTTTAAGAGCTACTAAACCCTTCAGCTCTATCAATTTACATTAACTTTCTAACAATTCATACAAGGTATGTAACAAATGAATTAGGTTATTTTTATATATTCTTATAAATTCAGTCTATATGTTTTCTACGGGCAAAGCATAGGCCTACAACAGCCAACGGAGGCATGTGACTCCTGAATAAATGACATGAAGCTACAGTAGCAGTCAAATGGAGTTATCAATGTAACAAGGAGAAAAATCATTTTTAAACGCGTCTGTCTGCCAGATGGTTTTTATCTCGTGTTTACTCACTATTTAATAAGGATGTATCTGGGTTTAGCAGTGCAATGGTTAAACGACGTATAATAAACCATATAATATTAGACTCTCTTCTAAATATCTAATTTATATACATTTATATTGATACATTTATAATTATCTATGGCATATATTATTTGGTATATGGAGTTATCAATATAATTATAACAAATAACTATTTTTAAATCAGATATAATAAAGCATATAATATCAGAAGATTATATTCTGGATGTACAATTCAGAAATATAATTTTATATGATATATGTATATTATAATATAGACTTTATGCATAAATTGTCACTAACAACTGACAAGTTTGAGGTAAAACTTTAAAAGTTGTGCATTCTTTAAACAATAGTTTCAAAAAATATTTTCCAATAGTAACTGATATAGTCAAATTACAACGCATTGATATTTGAATTATCAGTCAGGCTTTTAAAACTGCATGCCACGTATCTCAGGGCATTTTTCTGTCGCTATTTTCTAATATGAACCAATCAATTCCAAGTTCAATGCGGTCAATGCTAACTGTTATTTACCACAATAAGTGAAATGGTACAACAATGCCATACTTCAAATTCAAACAGAATTCTACTAAACGACATTCATTTGGAATGATGCCCGGAATATGTTAACCTTTTTCAAAATTTTAATCCAAATATTAGCACCGCTTAAGACTAACAGCATGTGTCAAAATAAAAACTGATGTTAACGATGCTTTTCTTGACTAATAAAGCTACCGCACATAGTTTCAAAACTGAAGACTAAGTATATCGGCAGGTAACTTATCAAGATCGTGCAGCAGTATGTACCTTTTGATCTTCTCTGGAACCGAAAAAGGTAGAAGTTCTAGCGATTGATGAACCGTACAGTCGACGGACGAACGATACGCCACGCGACTCATGTGGGTGAGGGAATTAGGAGTGAAGCGTTGGTTACAGCACCAGAACGCCAAGTCCGTGTGTATTTTCTCGATGTGCGGGAGTTGTTGCGTCGTCCAAACCCAACCCGCACCCGTAGCGAAAACGACGAGAGTGCAGAACGTATCGCACTTCAGCTTCTTACATTTCCAGTACGATTCGAGGTAGTAAATGAGTGAATGGACGATCGATCGTAGCATGAAGTCATTGGCACAGCGAAGCAGACGTATCGTGAACGACGTCGCGGACTCTAATAAACTATCCATATTACCGGGATAGATCGGTTGTTGTCGGTGTAATTTTTCTAGAAAATACAGGTGCAGTTTAATCGACGTTGAATACGAAGCTGCTGCTGATATAAAACGATTGATAAAATCATCGTCTCCTTCCTTAAGGGCTGTTCGTAGCATATACGTCATGGCATCTTTACTTAACGGTTCAACATCATTGGACATTAGTAGACAGATGATTTTCCAATAGTCATTGTATTGAGCTTCACGCCGCGAATCGAATGCCGTTATCAGCGCTATGTCTAACACCGAGCAACAATGGATGTTATAGCAGTTCAAGTTGATACCTGACACTCCTAGCAACCACTCGACTACATCCAAGTTCGCCATTTTTACGGCGATAAAAAGAGCCGTCTCGCATTTATCATTCAGTGGAATGTTGATATCAATACCATCCGCCACCATGGCCTGTATCTGCTCACGAGCGTTTTGTAAAGCTGCCGTGTACAATGACTGGGCTCCCGGTTTGCCATCTTTAGCGATATTTTCCAGTTCCCCTGTACAACCATCAGTCATATGACCATTGGCTTGTTTGTCTGCACATGTCATGGGACTTGTCAACAACCATGGAAATAACTTCTTTGAACCAGTTTTGGAAAGGCTATTACCCATTTTCCTGAAAACAAATCAACAAAATTATAGATTAGATATCAACTAAAAAAACCCAAATTATTATTTAGTGGCTTATGAAGGAGATAAACGTACTGCGGTGGTGGCTTCAGACATTGGCAAGGAAAGGTGGTGCGAAGGCTAAGTCCAGTTGTAGTAAACCAATAATATCACAATCAGTCTGTCAGCAACCGCTCTAGATTGCGGCTCCTAGACGTTGAAACTAACCAAAACCTGCTGCCGCATGAACGAAGATAAGTAGCTGTCTCTTCGAACCTCTCGCTTTTTAAACGGTATATTTACCTCCCCTGATAAAGGGGTCAAGGTTTGTGTAAGGTTCTTCCACGTTCGTGATTTTACTACCCACGTATTTAAATAAATTTGTTAAAGAACATTTTGGTGTTTCGTCTAAAGTATCGTCTACAGAGAGAGATAGATTGAATTTATTTCAACCATAACTACTCCATGGAATATATTTATCGGAATTAACGCTGCTACCGTCGCTGTTGCCACTATGCTAATATCCAGCGTCTCTTACTGGTAGAAAGTCTTGCTGTGAACTGCCCTGGAAAGCAACGTAACCCATTTAAGACAGCCGTTAGGCACAAAAGTATACGACAGTATGGACCTGTTTACTACTGTAGATCTTCCACTTGACGACGATACAGAGAAGGAGTATATTTGTAACATTACCCAACGAATTAAACAAAACCATCAAGTGAAACCTGATGCGTCTGACCTAGTGATCTTGAGGAAATTGTAATGTTTTGATACCCAACTTGTTAACACTAGGCATACTCATGTCGAGATTCTAGATGGTGTATAGTCGAGTGGAGCACGATACATACATTTCGAGCGCCACATTGTTGGTTAAATTTTATGTTAACGAGTATTGTGCGTCGTTCCATAACATTATCATGTACATTCGCAATATTCTAATCGCAACTTATCATTGCAATTTGGCTACTAGTTTTAAATCGTGAAAATAGTCTCATCTTTGACCTCACGGCTGCAATTTGGTGTATGTCAGTGACTGGACCCCACTGAAAAAATTACACTGATTTAACCGTTTTATACTTTTAACGAGAAATATAGACTACTTAACTGAGTAGACGTTATACTGTGATTGTTAATTGTTATTGCGATTATTTTCAGTGACTTTCTCAACAGGAAATTCGAATGCTTCTTGACCACTATTTGTGTAGTTTATTGTAAGTTATACATCTCTTTTCTTGGCACACAATACGTCTAAAAATGTATCAAACGCAGCCTTCAGTGCTCTGCTGTGTAGTTTGCGTTCTGTTGGTAATTCAACTCACTGAAATTAAATCAGCCGAAGTTAAGTCGTTACCGAAATCTTTGAAACAACAAGAAATCAACCAATTAAAATCGACTCCAATACCAAGGTTAGTAATTGAGTAGACGTAATGGTAAGTTCTCTCCAGCTGAGTAGACGTAGTAACTTTAAGACTGTGATTTATTATTACAATTATATCGAATGTTACATGCACGAGTCAACAATATAAAAAATGAAAATCAAGATAACACTAGATTTACTAACTGAGGTTACACAGGTATTTCATCATGTACAATAAACTCCTTAAACTCCTATACCCACGGGATCTAGGAAGCTCTTGCAGTATGGTAGCTCTTGCAGTAAGGTTATGTAAGAGAGCACAACATGCCTTAAACTCCTATACCCACGAGGTCTAGGAAGCTCTTGCAGTATGGTTATGTTAGGGGGCACAATGTGCCTTAAACTCCTATGCCCACGGTGTCTAGGTAGCTTTTGCAGTGTGGTTATGTTAGCGGGCATAACGTGCCTTAAACTCCTATACCCACGGGATCTAGGAAGCTCTTGCAGTATGGTTATGTTAGGGGGCAGAACGCGCCTTAAACTTCTATGCCTATGGGGTCTAGGTAGCTCTTGCAGTATGGTTATGTTAGGGGGCAGAACGTGCCTTAAACTTCTATGCCTATGGAGGTCTAGGTCGCTCTTACAGTATGGTTATGTTAGGGAGCAGAACGCGCCTTAAACTCCTATGCCTATGGGGTCTAGGTAGCTCTTGCAGTATGGTTATGTTAGGGGGCAGAACGTGCCATAAACTCCTATGCCTATGGGGGTCTAGGTCGCTCTTGCAGTGTGGTTATGTTAGGGGCTTTTCCCTCTGACGTGGCTGTGCATCAGAAGTGGATGGTCACTATGTCGCTTACCTCCCCGCTATGTCGTCATCTCGTTGTAAATTGTCATAAACTATCATATACTTAGGTGAGTGTGTGACATATGTTACCTGTCTGTAAACGTTTGGAACCAGTGGCGTGAATGAAAGAAAGTGAATTGTTGTCTGCCCAACTTTGTGGTTTACTTACAGTAGGAGTTCTCCCATCCCTTATAAGAGAGGCTAATCAATTTTTTGTGTTAATCACATTTATAGAGAGCCAAGAATGGCCTAGACAACGATTATCTCGGTAATCAGACTATAACTATATTAGACAATTACACATACATTATAAATTCAGTATAATATTATATTCCGTACGTATAATCACAAAAAAAACCTTGTCGTATGCATGTGTGCGCCACCCTTTTCTGGGATTTTCCTGTTCTCACTCTGTCGATAACATCCCTTTTAAATACAAAAATTCGGTTCGCTCTTACGTTTACACACACAAATTCCCTTATTTTATAGCCAAAATACTTGCAAGTCTTACGGGCTAAACGGATGCTGCATAGGTTGGTTCCTCCTACCCAACGGTCGCTGTACAAAACGTAAGTAGTACGCAGAATCGTTGTATCAATACGTAATTAGAGAATTATCCTCGGGTCTTTTTGATTGTAATACGTGGTCATAGGACGATATCACTCCTTATTCTTATTTACACATTAATCAAGATAAGTTGAAGATCTTAGGCCTACCTAAAATGCATTTATATCAGCCGGGGACAGTAATAATAACTGTTATTCGTGAAATTAACAATTATATACACCTTACACTTATTGTATTTTCTAGTATTCGCCGCTAAAATTGGCGGCAAATCTAAATTTTCCGTCTTTACAAATGCGCGCGAAATTATTCAGTGTATGTTTTTGGCGGCGATGACTGAATAATCTCCCTTAAATATCGTCTGCTTGTCTAGTGCCTACCTAAAAGTTAAACAGCGTTTCTTTTGATATCATCCTCGCTCCTCAGTCCTCACTCATTCAATGCACAATGCTGTAGCAAACTCTCACAAAGTCAAATTCGAACGCCGTACTTGTTACATACCGTGTTTGTTTATATACAGTATAATTATTTATTAGATGTATTTTGTACTAGCAGCGAGGTAACAAAGATTTTCCTAACGTGAATAGGGGTAGCCACGAGCCACTACAACTAGTCGCCGACTAGCCTTTTTAGTTCTATAACTGGAGAGAAATGCAGAGAAAAAACTGGCGCAGTGAACTAGTGCAATCCATTTGTCAATTTTTTGTCTAGATAATATAATTATGCGATGTTTTCAATACTCAGTTTTACTGTAATTAGTTAGTGTATTTATATATTAGTAGCGATTGTCTGTATATTCTAGTTATATGTAAGACAGTACTTAATACGACGAGTGATTTGTTGGAATCGTTTCTCGTATATTGTCTATTGTGTGCTTACTGCTTAGTTAAGTTGTCAACTAGCTCCGTATAGAATTGTGCTAGCATTAGTCCAGCCTATGTGATTATGAAACCAACTTAAAATAAAATAATATAATATATAAATAAATACATAATTAATTTAGTTAAAAATTATTTAGTCGCCCATTTCACTTGTATTTTTTTCTAGTCAATTCTCAAACTCAAAAAGAAAGGCGCTGTGATACTAAATGCTACAATGGCGGTGTGTGTGTTGGGAAAATCTGCCAATGTCTACTCGGTTATGCGGGACAGTTTTGTGAAAAACGTAGGTATACTACATTCCTATTAATAATCAATGTCATGTCACCAAGTAAACAAAAAGAATTTCACATTCACATTGTAAAAAACTAATGTTTTGTGAAGTGTGTCAGGGTCAAATGATATAGTCACTCATACTAGGTGATGTGGAAAGGCTGGCTGGAAAAATCGAATATTTAGAAAAGTTGGGGTAACCCTACTGTTATACAAAGTCTGACTATTTATTGGCATGTTAGTTACCCAATGATGTGTTATTTTTATTTTCTTAATTGTTATGATAGCAATTATCACCTGACACACTGATTTTTATAACCATATCTAGACCACAGGTTTAGAAATATGGACCATTCATTCTCATATTGCATGACTAAGGTTATTGTGAACAGTATCTTTCACCCAATGTGTACAATATTTTGTTGTTGATTAATTTATCATGTCTTGAGTTGACCATCACAAATAATACGGTCTGACCATTTGGTGTAGACCTCCATTTTGCGCCTCTCCTTATGTAGAAACCCAAAAATACAATTGGACACTTCTATCAGATATACTGTTGGAGTTTAAATCAACCTATTAATTACCTAAATGAGATTTTTTGTATAGAACTTCGTAGTGAATCTGCATTCTGTACTGTCTTTATGTTCACATTTTGTTCCTGACTCCCAAGTGCTTTCCATAATTTACTTCATCATTTATTCGTGTCTCTCATGTGCTCTCCATCATTTACTTTGATCATTTATTACTGTCTCCCAAGTGCTCTTTATAATTTGCTTTCAGCTTTTATTCATGTCTTCCAAGTACTCTTCATCATTTACTTTCCGCTTTTATTCCTGTCTCCAAGTGATTTTGATCATTTTCTTTCAGTATTCTTTCGTGTTGCCAAAGTGATTTTCATCATTTTCTTTCATAATTAATTCATATCTCCCATATGACCTTCATCTTTTTCTTTCAGCATTAATTCATGTCTCCCAGATGACCTTCATCATTTTCTTTCATCATTAATCCATGTCTCCCCGATTTTCATCATTTTCTTTCGTCATTAATTCATGTCGCCCAGATTTTCATCATTTTCCTTCATCATTAATTCATGTCTCCCAAATGGCCTTCATCTTTTTCTTTCATCATTCATACATGTCTCCCAGATGACCTTCATCATTTTCTTCCAGCATTTATTCATCTCTCCCAGATGACCTTCATCATTTTCTTTCAGCATTTATTCCTGTCTCCCAAGTGATCCTCACTACTTTTTTTCAGCGATATGCAAAAATGGATGTGAGAATGGCGGCCAGTGTGTTGCACCTGGAAAATGTGTATGTTCTACCGAGTTCACCGGTTCTCGCTGTCAAACAGGTTTTTTTCATGCCGGATATTTAGCGATTTAAATACAGTGAGCTTACGATTATTCGTTTGCATACATTCATTGATTCCAGTTATGTATTATTTTACTTCTTAAGGTTAAGTATGGGTTGTTGTATCATTCTTGAAAAGTATGAAAAAAATATTTGAGTAACACCTTTTGAAACTAATGAAATTTATTCATAAACAAGATTTCGGATATGCTTCGTCAGGCTTATGGAATGCAATTTAAATTTGCCAAAATTTTGAATACTACAGTGTATATTTTTCTCCGAATTATGCTTATTTCTCCAACTGCTGTGTTGCCACTATACAGTAGAGTGTCATGAACAATGCCATGTATTGTTACTATATAGTAAATGAATGTGTTATTGCACAATGCTACTATATGGTAATGTGTTATTTAGTGTAACGTGTTATTTCCTTACAGTGATGTGTTTATTACTCCAGGTTATAAATTATTACTGTCGATTAATGTCTTATTACTGTATGGTAATGTGTTATTACTTAGTGCTACGTGTTATTACTGTACGGCAATGTCTTATTACTCTTTGTTATATGTTATTTCTGTACTGAAATGTGTTATCACTTAATGCTCTGTGTTATTACTGGACAGTAATATGTTATTACTGTACATCAATGTCTTATTACTCTTTGTTATATGTTATTTCTGTACTGAAATGTGTTATCACTTAATGCTCTGTGTTATTACTG
>WURV02096994.1:0-20192 GCA_011762755.2 Epimenia babai | reverse complement strand
CAACAAGTTCTCATTGGTTTATTAAGTAAAATTCCTCGGCTAACCTTCCAGTCACCAGAAACCAAAACTGGCATGATATGATGGGTAACAACATCAGAAGCTTCTAGGCTCTTGAGTCCAAGGTCACGGAGAATTTTTTGAACTTGCGAATTGATAATGTCATCGCTCGTTTGGAAAATTTGAGGATCTATCGTGTTTAGGTCACGCTGAAGGACAACCAATTGTCCTGAAATAATGAGACGTTCATGGCATCGGTAGTATTTAGACAGTCTGGGCCCAAGCCAATATATATGCCATCATTGTCCCTTTATACAGGATGTCAAAAAGTCTTTGAAACAATCACGTGAATTTCAAATAACATGTGAAAGTTGACAGATTTATCAGCGAGAATAAACAACTCTTGACATTGACAAAGGGCACTTATGAGCTACAAGTTGAGACAGCTGGTCAACACTGCAGGGTAGCTTTATAAAATTTTAAACACAGGATCACCTGTGACCATCTACAAAATCTGCTGAAGTGAGATGACAAGATGAAGAAATGTAGAACAAAAATTAAGATACATCAATAAGGATAATATGAAATGAAATTCATTTGTTAAAAGTGGACTTATTAGCAGAGCTGTCAAACACACTTTACATGAAGAAATAGCCTAACCTCTAAGACTATAAAATTAACACCTACCAGTATACAAGTAATACAGATCAATGTTAAATAATGTTATGTACATTTACAAAGAACATGAAATAGATAACAATGTTGAGTAATACAGTGGAAAGTAGAACAAATATCGAAAAAGGAAATCCGATGCAGGCAAAGTTGTCATCAATATAAAGAATTAGTGAAAAACAGAAACATGAAATCTTAGTTTGAGATTGCTTTTAAATTGGCTGACAGTTGTAGATTGTCTAATATAGGCTGGGAGTGCATTGAAGAGGCAGGGTGCAGCAGCATAGAAATCACGATCTCCAAAATTAACACGTTTTGTCTGAGGGACTGCAACCATAAGGGAAGAAGATGAGAGGGTTGAATGCACAGTCGCGTTGATTGAGATTTTCGAGGACAGATAAGAAGGCGCCATGCCATGGGTACATTTGCAAATGAGGATTTTTTAGGTTATACGGGACATGACAGGTAGCCGGTGGAATGAGCGGAGAACTGGAGTGATGGGAGAGCAATGGGAGGTCTGAGAGATAACTCGAGCAGCGCTGTTCTATAATTTTTGCAGTCGAGAGAGCTCAGTGGAAGGCAGATTTATATATAGTGAATTACAGTTTTAGATTTCGCTGGTGATAAAAGCATGTACTAACATTACACACAGTTCAGATTTCAAGTACCGAGAGATAGATCGAATGTTGCGTAAATACGTGTATCCAGATTGAAGAGTTTTGGATATCTGTTTATGTAGATTCATAGAGTGTCAAATATTATACTCAGGTTGCAAACATGGTCAGAGGGTTTGATGGTTGAGCCTTTAATGGTGATGTAAATTTCTGGAGGAGGTGTAACAGAGAATGACGAAAATAATAGGCAAAATTTATTCAAAAACAGTGCAGAGATTGCACCTTTAAAGACAGTGTCATCAGCATCTGACACACATAACAATAGTGTAAGGTATCTCTAAGTATCTATCTGTACATATCTATCTGGAAACCTATCTATCTGTGTCTATCTGTACATTTCTATCTGTAAGCATATCTACCTGTAAGTATCTATCTGTAAGTGTATCTACCTGTATTTATTTGTTTATAGGCTAATTATCAAGGTAATAGTTGTGTAGGCCAATTTCATTCATGACACTTTACAAAGCTAGCCTATGTGGTTAACACGACAATTTGATTAGCCTCTCTTATATAAGGAGTGGGAGGAAAAACACCTAATGCGAAAAACCCACTGAGACTGGCCAGAAAATTGACCTTTTTCCATTCACGCCACTGGTTCCAGACGTCTACATACGAGCTACATATGTCGCACACTCCGCTAAGTCTATGGAAGGTCAATGGTTATTTACAATGGGATGACGACATAGCGGGAAGGTAAGCGACATAGAGATTATCTATAGAGTATCTGAAGCACATCAAATGTCAGAGGGAAAAAGCCTTAACAGAACCACACTGCAAGGGCTACCCAGACCCCCGTGGGCAATTGGGTTTAAGGCGCCTTAAGCCCGAAAAACGACACAGTTAGTATGTACTGGTTTGAGCGGGATTTGAACCGGGGACCCCTGGATTCAAAGTCAAACGCTTGTCTTTGGGTAAGTAATCGTTCCAATTACTCGCCAGTTATCGGCTGTCAATGGCGTTTCTTTGATCTACAATTTAAAGCGTAAATAAAGAAGCGGCCGTCTGTTTCGTGATCAAATAAAGAGATTCTCAGCCTGATTATATTACGTTCGGTTGTTAAGTTGAATGTTTATAACATTTAAAATCATTACTATGTCACGATTTTAAGTTCGTCTGATTTCTGCCCGTTAACTGTTTAAATACTTGTATAAAATCATTCATAACTCGGGACCTTTGGCTAAGAATATCTTAAGAGATTTATTCACCAAGGCGCACAAATAGCCAGAGTCATTTAGAAAATGGGAAGAACGTTCATATCTTATTTGCGTTATTAGTTATCTTACAAACAAGCACTGGATTACCGCGGTCATTGGAACAATTCTAAGGCATATTTCTAATAGCATTGATAACATTAATTTCATAAGCAAGTCGAAAGCTTTCTCTCGAATATTCATCCAGGAAGGTCGCTGTTGTTCGTATAAGAAACAAGTTAGTTATCACATATTTTTTTTCTACTGAATCTAGCGTTACTACATCCGTTTTTATTATAGAGGCCAACATACGTACATAACAGTTCCATCCAAACGCAGTTACAAACACTTTTGTGTTAATTTTTTCGATTTCGCAATTTTCGATGCATGGGATATAATAGCGTATGAGAACGCCGTATTGTTGAATAATTGGCTACACATCGAAAGACTTAACTGCTTCGTCTTGTGTCAGGAGCGTTTCGATTCTATTTAATTATCTCTCACTCTAACGTAAATGCGTAAAGACCAAACGCAGAGCTCTTTGGCATGTAAAAATCAACCGACTTCACAACAAACGCAATATTATCGTTTCATCCAACGGATTGTTTATTCCCAATTCGCGCCGACATTTCAAATGGTTATCTCACACAATAATCCACCGGTATAGTTTCTATTTTAAGATAGGAAAGCGTTAAACTACGCGCTTATTCTTTATAAGATGCATTACCCATTATTTATGTGTATGTATGTATCGAAAGGCCGATTCTCACCAAGAGGGAATCGTTTTTTGCGACAGATTTCGCCTTTTACAAAGCTGGCCCAAGCTATGTTAGGTTTTTGGACGTAATTTGCAAAGGGAGCATTAGCTGGTAATTGCCGTGGTTATGAATGTCTTCAAGTCTTCCTGTTTTGTTGAGGAATTTTACCATTGAAGAGATTGGCGTCTGATGGATGTCATTCTAGCTTTTAATAAGAGCAGGGAGGGTAGAGTGACTGGCTCATTGATATACTGGACATGAACCCATATAATGGATTGAGGTTTCATCCTTCAACATGCACTTTGGACAAATTGGTGTGATTGATATTTTCATTGTGTTTAAGTGCTGGTTCAGGTTGCAGTGACCTGCTAGGATACCTGTTACCCCTTTAATGTCGCTGCGTTTTAGTTTTAAAATAGCTTTAATCCGTTGTATGGATGGAGAAGGCCTGGCTAAACGTGCTTGATGACAATCTAGTCGTGCTGTCCATTCCTTTCTGTGGAGAGTTTGTAAATGCTGTTTGATGTAGTTCTTAATAACGCTCTGGGGGCGATATGGAGAATTGGTTCAGGACCCGTGGCCGTAGTGTGGCTAGCTTTCCTGGCAAGGGCATAGGCATCCGCATTGCATGAAATATTGAAGTCCTGGAGTAAAGCCCTGGGACACATCGTGCTTGAAAGGAGACCGGCGAAGGAGGTATAGGGGACGGTCAGTCTATGAATGTGTCTTAAGTACAAATGAATTGAAGTTTTTTTTCGATGCAATGTTATCCCTATGTCAATGCTGGCCACTTCAATACCGACGACACTTTACTATATAACCACTAACTAAGGAGCCTGTACTGTTTTACAATCTAACAATGCACAAGATAAAAATAACAGCGAGTTGAAGGGTAATTATCAATAATGGGGTTTGGTCTTAGAATGAAAATTCATGAATAAAATTTTATGCGTGACAATGAACATTTTAGAAGTCAGAGATTGATGCAAGCAATTTGTTAATCGACCTATGCCGATTGGCACCATAAAACTCGCAGATGGAGTCGTTGAAATTCGGCTGCTATTGCTTATGTCCTGAAAGCCATATACAGTATATTGCGTTACTAAACAAACGCTACTTTTATTCATATTTTCGGTGACGTCATTTTCCAGTTCATGCAAGAACCTGGACGACGCAAAAGTAATGAAGCGGCAATACGACATAGTCCAATAAAATCACGAGAAACAGCTATTAACGCCAAACAACGAATATAATACAATAAATAGTATATATATATATCTAATGTAAATAACATATATTATAAATCAACAGATATCTTGGAAAATAATTAACAGCCAAAATGGAATAACGAAAAAACATCAAATCTATCAATCTATGCGCACTGACGTCCTAAACGACAAATTAATGAATAAAATGATACCCGTTTTGAAGAAGTTATGGAAGATCTTAAAAAATTTCACGTGCTTCATTACTGCACAAAGGTGGCCCAATCCAAGATAACAGCTTAGCTTACAGAGTTAACTGGGAGAGATGGATTAGCGGCCAGGGGTACGAGATGGGGTACGAGCATATGATCCGCGAGCATATGAACCGCTACGCCCTCTCACTATTGTGACGGTTGTTGCCATGTGGCCGCCATGAGATCACATAAAGAGCCATTCTTGTATTTTTAGGTAGTACATTCAAAGAGCCATATTGGCTAACACCATTAACATCACGTTAAATACGACATTTATAATAATGGGCAAAAAACAACAATAATCAGAACTCTTTTACAGTCGATACGGTTTAATATAAGAGCGCGGTTTGTTGCGAATATTCTATAGCGAAAATTTCTCATCGCTTTTGAGTGACGTCATCGATTAAGTGATACCGATTCGATGTACCCGCGTCTCTCGCTGACAAGCCATGATACTGTTTTAGAATATGAATTGCCGTCGTAAGAGCCATAATACACACGAAAAAGAACCCAAAGTGTAAAGACCAATGTTTGGTCTGATAAGGACGGTTCTAAGAACATCTCCGGATTATCTCAATCAGTTTTAATGAAAATTAGCCATGAACCTTTGTCGAGTAAAAATGTAAGTTGAATTTCTCAAAAAGGTCGGTACGTTACAAATCATCAAAAAACATAACCCATTGCATCGCAGATCTTCAAAAGTCATCGACATTGCTTTGACTAAAAGAATCTTAAACGGAAGTTTCATCATTCATCTCAGTTAGCCTATAAGGTGTTAGCTTTACTCTTCGTTTCATACTATATGGCTAATAAAGCCACCCACATCTCATATCATGTGACATGGCGCATATCGGATAGTTTTGCATTTGATGGCTGGGCTTCGACGGAAGGATGTACTGAACACTGTTGAGCCAAGGGCGAGTGATACGTTTCATAGCGCGTATCACCGCGCCCTCTGACTTCCTACTGAGCATTCACGAAGTGTCGATGTACTGTTAAAATAGAAATCGGGACGCATAATTAGTCGCCTATTTATACATCATCATCTGGATGGGAGAATCGACATTGCTCGAAAACTTGTGTGTTTATAAAAAAACCTCTAAATAATGTAAACCAAACGAGGTAATTAATAACAAATAAAACTTAAAATGCAACAATACGCTGATAAAAGCTGATGATGCACAGTCAATATGTATATCTAATCCATATGACAAACTGAAAAAAAGATTTCTTGCGTTCTCTATTTGTATGCGTAAAATATATCGTTGGATTTCTTTTTAATAAACAAACGATTTAATCTTTTTTCTTTTGTTTACGAATGTTTGTGGCTCGTCTTGTTGTTAAAAATAATAAACAGGTCGTGCTGAACTCAAACACGAGCGGAAAATATCAAGGAAGTAAATTATAAAATGCACTGTATATAGGCTAATGAACTTGTAATATGAGAGTCTGATAAACAATGTCATATTACACCTCAAGATCGTTGAAACACGTCCAGTAAACTTGTATCCGTTCACTAAGCTAGAGTTTGTCACATATAATGTTGATCAGTGCATTATGCATGATACTTCCTCGAAAAAGTTTGGTCGCCCTAAAACGGGCGGAGTCAATACTGCGTATCGTATTTAGCTTAATTCTATGGGATAATACTGTTAAACACTATAGTATATCATCTGAGAGTCTAACACTTTTTATAGAGTGGTTGTGTGTCGCCCGAGGGTGCCACGTGTAAGTGGCATAAGGGATGCGGGGTGCGGAACGGGCAAGTGTATACGATTTGTGTGGGTGCGTGTTCGGACAGGATGTGGGTATTGTGTGTTAGGTTAACGATTGAGAGTAGAGCGTGCGTGTGTGACTGTGGTGTGTGTGCGGGCGCCTGTGGGTGTGGGTGTGTGTGTGTGTATGTGTGCATGTGTGACTGTGGTGTGCGTGTGCGCTATGACTGGTGGTGACCGCATGCGTGTGGATATGTAGGACGATATGCTATATCGCTGTTAGTATTATCACGCAATTTTAACACCGAGGATATTGTTACACAATTCCGGATGTAAACACAAAATTAATATGTATACAATAGGGCAGACAAACATTAATATTCAACCATACAATTATACATTGATAACAACATGAATCGTAATATCATTTGCTTTTGTCTGCAAATAATCAGCAATATTTAGCGTTTACTGTCCAGCTATTTAATATCCCGTGTATTGTATTATTATTTTACGAATCATTAGGTAAATGTGGAAATTCGTTAATGGTAGTCCTGCATTTCATTGGTATTTAATTATCAAAGTAATACAATCCAAACTTCGTGTTTGAGAATTTTTGAAAGAACGGAACCCAACCTCGTATAGTATACGCTAAATCGTGTGACTGAGTAAGGTATTTGGGATATTCGTAAGGAAATACACCAGCGAACGATAATTATGGTGGTATGTCCAATGGAATGATAGGCTATGTTACGCAAGCTATTATCGAGGGACGAAGGGCCGCAACTAAACTAATAGCTGAACATCGGTTGCACGTCGAAACAGCTAAGGTTTCAGAGTACCTGTACCGTCATGAAACATGTATTTACAAAATTCATCGTCCGACGTGACCTTGATGGCTAGTTTTGTGCGGTTCACGTCGGGAAGGTCAGCGGGTGGTAAGTCGGTGATTTTATTCGTTGTTTCGCTCCCTCGCTCGCATTATTTCTAGCGATCGCCGGGCATCTTCGTACGGGCTGGAAAACGTCATCGAATGAAGAGATGAATTGGTCATTCCCGTGAAAATACTAGTCGGTTTCGCCCAGTTTTCACACAATCTATTACAGACGTGTGACCTGAAAAAATCAGCTATGCCAAAATCCGATTGGTCCAATGGTCCGTAACTTTCCGATCGGGAATGGACGACGGGGTCTGTAATTTGGTAACTTTCGCGCGCTTTCACCGCGTTGAAAGAGCAGACGACGAGTTCACCGGAAGTGACGCACCACGTGAAGTGACAAAACGCTGAAAGTTCCTGTTCTTGACAACCCGTTCGCCAATCGGCGCTCCCCGATTTTATTCGTTCGAAGTTTCCGTCGATAAACGGTTCGACGAGAACGTACTCGTTTTGGTCTAATTTTCGAACCCGTTTAGATTTTGAGCAACATCTCGTATGTAAAAAATGATACATTGGTTGAAAATCGGAAACGCAATCCATGAGAGTAATCCAAGGAATCGTGCAGACGATAGGAGTTCCCTCAGATCCGAGCATTTCATTGTACATTTCCAACAATTTCACACAT
Organism: Epimenia babai; assembly: GCA_011762755.2. Classification (NCBI taxonomy): domain Eukaryota; kingdom Metazoa; phylum Mollusca; class Solenogastres; order Cavibelonia; family Epimeniidae; genus Epimenia; species Epimenia babai. Next base: position 12,168 of record WURV02096994.1, on the reverse strand, counting down.
TTCTTCGCCGCTAAAACGTACGGCTCTAATTCGTATCGCTTGAACGCCGGCTTGTATTTTAAAGCTTTCACTACGCAGTACTCTCCCGTTCGTGGTCCGTTTTCAACGATGGGGGCATTCAGTATGCCCTTATAGACGATCTTATCGCTTCCCTTTTTTCTGATGATGACATCGAAACTTGCGTAGTAACTCCAACCCGTCGGGTCTTTGCCTTGGATGGTTGAGTGACCAACCTCCATCTGTTGTTAAAACCACTGCGATGAGGAGATAGCGTAATCTAAAATGAAAACAGCAGCTCCGCTAGGTATTTGACGTATCCATTTTTGTTTCAGCCTTTAACTACCGAGTGTAACTATTACAAGAGAATATTGAATCTACATTAAATACGTTTTGTGCCTTTGCCATAGCGACTATGGGCGCTTTTAGTGACGTCATCAATAATGTTCTGACGTAACGAATAAGCGTAACCGGATTGGGTCCAGTCAAACAAATATCAAACGTCCGTTGGTAAAACTGGACATATGTAAAATATTTAAGCTCAATTTTAAAAACCAGAGAAATTTAAACTGCACCGGCCTCGCTATCAAATCTAGGTAATACCTAAATATAATTATTTATTCAATAAAATGTCCAAAACACGAAAAATGCTATGTGAAAATGACACCGTTATAATACATTCGTGTACGTTTGAAACAACAAAGAGTTTGCCATATCATTCCATATAATTTCATATTAAGTCATTTCATATTACTTTTACCGAAAATCAAAATCAAGCAGAACAATTTCTGGTGTATACACGATTGTGTCAACATAGCCTAATAATGTTACCAAATAATCCAATAAGTAAATCATTAAATATCACGATCTAATTTTCATCTAGTCACTTAACGAATATCGATCGCTCCGTCTTTCTGGTGTAGCCTCAGAAACTGTAACCTGGTACGGGGGTACCCTCATGTTTTTAGCGATACCGTATAACCAGGCCCGTCATTTACATGATAACAAAACACTGCATTTTGCACGTTAATTAATATGGCTGAATATAGAATATCGTTTAGTGGCGTGTAGCGTATAAAATTATGGTAGTCTACGTACACACGACACGATATAATTAAGGCACGTAACGCACATGCGAGTCTGGGGCGGTGAATGTTATATGTTACGGATCCCGTCCGAATCAGCGATTTCTTCTCGCGTTCCCGCTATCTGAAATCACCAATATATTCTTGTTCGAATATTGAGGAAAAGTTGTATAGAGGCGTGATGTGAAACATAAGGGTTTTTAAAGCGCAGAAGTGTGTAATGAGGTACATAAATGCATAATGATGATGATGTACATAAGTGTATGATGATATACATAAGTGTATAATGATGTACATAGGTGTATAATGGTGTACATAAGTATTTAATGATGTGCATACCTGTATAATGATGTACATAAGTGTTTAATGATGTACATAAGTGTTTAATGATATACATAAGTGTATAATGCTGTACATAAGTGTATAGTGATGTACATAAGTATTTAATGATGTACATAAGCGTATATCGATGTACATAAGTGTATAATGATGTACATAAGTGTATTATGATGTACATAAGTGTTTAATGGTGTACATAAGTGTTTAATGGTGTACATAAGTGTTTAATGGGGTACATAAGTGTTTAATGATGTACAAAGGTGTTTAATGATGTACATAAGTGTTAATGATGTACATAAGTGTTCAATGATGTACATAAGTGTTCAATGATGTACATAAGTGTTTAATGATGTACATAAGTGTATAATGATGTACATAAGTGTATAATGATGTACATAAGTGTTTAATGATGTACATAACTGTATAATAATGTGCATAAGTGTATAATGATGTACATAAGTGTATAATGATGTACATAAATGTATAACGAAACAGTGAATATTTCAGTACGACTGACTTTTTTAGTATGACTAAAGTAGCACGAAAACCTCGTCTTCTTTCTTTTATATGCTGTATGTCGGTTAATGTATAGTGGCTTTTACCGCATGTACAATGTACATCGTATATGTATGCTATACTAATGGAACTGAGACGATACCGACGCGCGACGTTACGTCTCGGACAAACGATCTCAACGCGCGACACTGTTTTCGATCAGTCTCAGCGAAAATTTTCCATCTCAGATGTTATCGATCGATATTCTTAGTGGAAAAACTGGTCGCTACCGCGTAAATTCGTCGGGATTGGATCCCAACCCGCGTGGCTGATCGCAGAAGAGCTTTTTTGCTGCGACAGCATTTGAATCAACAAAATACTACAGATTTTCCACGAGTTGAATGTAATATTGATAATTTCTGTTATTGTTATTTCGCTGGTGTCACATTTTATACAAACTCGCGTTAGTCTATAAAATATCTCACGAGAGAGAAATACAAAGAAAACATTTTTGTTTTGTGAGGCCACATCGATGCTCTACCAACTAAGCTATTAAGTAGACTCCCGCCAGCGCCCTTTCTATAAAACACCGCTTTCCTCAAACATCGCCTCTTAGCCATCCAATTTAATGAGTCGATAATAGCATAATCCAGATAGATATGTCGTATATTATGGGACGATAGCGACGGTAAATATCCGTGTGTTCTAAAACGTGGTTAATATCGTTCGATTCGTAAATCGTCCGTAAATCATAATTCGTAAATATCCTTCGTAAATACTTTCGATTTATTCATGGTATACCGAGTTCGATTTTGAACCGTATTCCTTGTGTTTCTAGCTAATCATAATAACCAAAATTTGTGAGCGTCTTTAATAGCTATGTGTTAAAAGGGCACTATAAATCAATAAAATTTCATTTCATCTCATTTCATCGTTGGTCATTACACCACCGACACATTACATCGTCGTCATGCAAAGTGATTTATTTGCTTCTCGAATAATATATTAGTAAAAATGTACAGTTAATGGGTCATAACGATCTATGTAAAACAGACAAGACAGGTAGAGTCAATGACAAGGTAGCGAGCGAGCTTACGCTACTGTAATTGGGTTAAAATACAATAACGTGTATGTAAAGAGAAGATTTCGACCAAAATCTGACCAGACTTCCGCGAGTGATGGCTGCAGTCGGCGAAGAAGCAGACGGTATCTGGGAGCCGCGTCGTCACGGTAACGCATAAACAATCGATATATCGTCGTTGTTGACGACGCTGGAGTCGGCGATACAGAAATGAGGCCAGCAGTAACAGTCACTGTACAACCATACGTGATAAATGTGATGGCGGTACGACGTGCGTCACTGCATCGATTTTGTCTCTCTAGTCTTGTGTACACCGAGTGAACAATACGTTCCCCAATCAGCCGCCGTCGTTAACATAAGCTGTAATACTTAAATCGACGGCTAAAGACATATCGTCATTACAGCTCGACGATTGCGATGTTTACTGCGGTTTTTGGGGTCGATATCCCGAGATAACCCGCGGCCTGCGAAATATGTAGAGATTTGTCGATCTTCTTATGCCGCCATATGAAAGTCTACTGTGATGTCATGATATCACCTTCTATAGTAGACAGATTTTTCTTGAGTATTGCAATATCTTAATCAAATATCAAATCACATCGGTCATATGATGAGCTCTATGCAGCAAATCAGTGGTGAAATTTAGCCGAATTGAGGCGAAATAAATCGAAGTAGCCTTCGTGGTTTATGAGCGACACGAAAGAAATAGACAAATAATATTGTTTTTTGTGGGGCTCGAACTAGCGATCTCCAAATGGACGATGTGGTCTTACATCGACTTCCTTACAAGGGTAGATGGGTCAGCGGGGCACTAGATCAGTTACTTTGAGTTAGCGCGCTCGAGTCTCACAAGAGGTAAATGTTTTCCCCTGAATTAGGCCAATAACTTTTAGACAAAAGGAAAAACAAATGCCTTTCGTCTAAACTTTTATATCATTCGTATGTAATATATATAATATTAGAATAAAACTTGTGGATAGCGTGTAAATGTAATGTAGGCGTGTATTATGTGGAGCGATCAGACGTGAAAAAAGACGTGGCAGAACCAGCGCTGTGCATCAAACGAGATTGAAAATTTATTTGTCTATAATTAAAATATTAGTCAAGTCCTTTTAAAATCTGCAAGTTCTTTCATTTTAACTACCTGCTTCGTTCTCGCGGCTATACTTGATGGTTGATGGGCATCAGTTTGGTTAGGGACGTTTACGTTTGGAGACGTCTTGTCTGGAAGATTATCTAGAGTGCCGCAATAATTCCACAATCGTATGGGTCCAGCGTAGTTTCTTTGGTGGATAGCGCTTAATTGCGTTAAAACATCGCTCTAATTGTCGGGTCACTTTCGCTGGAGCACGTTCACACCTGTTGTAAACATCCGCCAAATTCCGACATCGGTATTCAGAGAATGAAGCGTCGGCCAGCGTAAAATAACGCACGTTCAAACGCACAGTCGCAATCGTTCATTCGCTGCTGATGTCCAAGTAAGATTTGTTTTGACGAGATTTTCGGATGAAGACCTCTCGATCGTTGGCTGAATTAAAACCTAATACAGGTGAAGTGATTATCGCCGGAAATAAAGTGAAATTAAGTTACTTGTTGTCGTTTGGAATCGTGGCGTGAATTGAACACGATTCTATGGTTAACAAGACTTTTGGTAGTTTTCCAAACCATGCAAATTTAGGCTGATCTCGCGCGTTAACCAGAGCATAATTTGGCTAATTTCAAAGAGTCAATCTACCTGACTTACACAAAGATTACCTTGGTAACCAGTTTATTCCATACTGAATAAATACCAATGTACTAAAACTACGTAGAAATGAATAATTTTACGATAACATGACAGGAGCCGCTCGGAAGATTCGTTTATGAGTTCAAAAATTACTGTTAAAAATATCACTCGACATGTAGTAATACGTAAGGTAGAGAACAATTACAACACTGACATAACAATAATATCGAGAAAGTTTTGATGCATTAAGAATCTGTTGTATATTTACTCATTCATAGAGGCTCAAAATTACGTTATGTTACAGGGGGAGTATGAAATATGAACTTGAAAAGACAGCTCGTGTTTTTAGTGGCCTTAATGTCAAAGTTCATCAGCATTTGAAGCTCAAGGCCACTCCAAAATTGTAATTCGCTTCTGTCTGCTTGCGGGTCATTGCCGTTTTTATTATATTTACATAACACACTCATGTATTTTGTATATAGCTAAGCATGTTTTTTGTACATTTTGTGTGTTTTAATATTTATATATTGTTATATGTATATAGATGGTTGTGTTGGGACTTGTGGGCGATAGCCCGAGTCTTTACTTTCAATAAAATTGAATTGAATTGAATTAATCAAAAACAAACCCGCTATTTACATAGGTATACAACGGCCTAATTGCACCAGTGGTAATTTTTCTATACCTATTTGTGTATTTTTTTCAATAAATAAAACTTTGGTTGAATCAATGACTCAGCGAAAGGTGCAAACGACGTTTTGTGTTACACCGTAAGGGTCGATATAATGCAAAAATACGAGATGTAACGGTAACACCTTATTGTCTACCTAAAGTAATAATGAAGAAATGCTTTCGAATACACCTAAAGTAACCTCATTAATTTTAGTCAATGAGGACTGGTGTTAACTTTACTTTTCAGTATTAATGCTTGAATGTGGTGATAGCTTGCGTATCTAATTTCAAATATGACTCACCCGACAAGATAATCGCTGTGTTCTACTATCCAGGCGAGAAGTGATTTCAGATTAAGAGGATGCGTTCGAGCAGTTAGCAGACGAAATACCAATAGAACATGATATCGCATTCTTAACGGTATAGAGCATGTGACGATCGAACCTCCTTCGACGAGCACTACTCGATGAATTCGACTCCACGCGTACGATCGAAGAAATTATGCCAGAGCCAGTCAGTAACCGCAGGGTCCGCGAGGTGATTGGATGCGCCGGTGACTCGATGACGTCACCGGTAGGCTGATGGAAAAACCTATTGAACGCAGTTTGAGAATAACAGGATTTTCGGATGGAAAGAAATCAGGAAGAAGATACCGAATATAATATATTACCGAGTAATATTCCATAACACCGCTACGCATCAAATATAGGTTATAACTGAGAGTATAATTGTGGTTTGTGAGTTGTTCTAAAGTCAACTTTTAAATTTTTAATTGAAAGTGTTTTGAATGAGAATGTCGTCTGCTACAGCGCTGTTGATTGATGCGCTCAGCATAATGTCATAGCGCATGCGTAATGTAATAGCTTCCTGTTCTATACAAACAAACCCGCGTCTGCAAAAACAATTACGTACCTGAAACCGCAAGCGCCTACTCCACGAAATACTGTATGTATGTGTATTAATTTATTGAGAATTTATTCACCTCTTTCACTGTAAAAATATCCTAATAATATGTCCAGTTCTACAGCGTGCTACGATTTCAAGCTATTGACGAGTCGTGATCTGTAAATATTGACCCATTATACTGTCAAAAATTAAGTTGGAGAAAATGCACAAATAATTTATGATTGCCGTGTGGTCGAAGGGGACTAGAAATCAAATAGTTGGAGAGAAATGCACAGGAAAAATCCTATACCCCTGATGGGTATAGATAGGTTTTTTCCTGTGCATTTCTCTCCAACTATTTATGGAACCACATTGGCTATCCTAATTAACATCACAGAAATCAAATAGAATTTCATTTCATTTAACGGTTGTGCTAGGTTTTAACTTATATGTACATTCTATTGTGTTATGCAATATAATTACAGTTGTAGTTATCACACGAAATGTATATAGGCCCTTCAGAGGCATACTAGTTATTAGGGCGCCTCCAAGACAAATCGATTATTATTTTTTATTATTATCTACGCGGGTGTCATGATGGGTCCTATCGCTGATATTTGAGCGATACAGCACGCATTTCCTCATAAAGTAGTTACTTTATCAGTTTAAAGTGGTGAGCGACATACAGTATCTCGCGAAATATCGATAAATAAAAACCCCGTTTAGAATTGGAAAAACCACTGAAATTCCTGCCCATTCGGTCAGGTATAACGCGGTAGCGCGTCACGCGATGTTAGTTAGCGCGTGACGAAAATAATGTTAGGTAGCGCGTCACGAGATGTTAACGCTGCGATGTGATTATCATGTACGTGAAATCGTATTAAATTTGCAGCGAGATGTCGGTAACAGCTCGACTAACAAAACAAGTTCGTTACGTCACCGTAGACACGCCATGCGTGTACGTATAAATAATTATTGACTGTGAAAATATCAGCGGCGCGATTAACTTTAAAATAATATTGATATCTAACGAGATAGCAGTTAGTCGAGTGGTAGGAACACCGGACTCGTAACCGAAAGGTCGCCGGTTCGAAACTTCCCACTAGTTGACTTTTCTGCGGTGATTCTCAGCAAGTCATTTGTCCCCGATTGCTGGAGTAAACCCGTCTCTAAAAAGGGTAGATGCTCGATATTATCCTAGGCGGGGCGACGTGTGAGTGTCGAAGCCATTGTATATGCGCTGAATAACTGCCAAAAAACATAAAAACATTTCATTGTAAACCGCATCGGAGAGCCTTTCTTGGCTGATACTTGCGGTATGTTGTACTTTACCTTTGAAAGAATATTTACTTGAGCATAATGCAGGATGATTCAATTTTTTACTTTTATTTCTTAAGACAAAGACTCCAATCTTATCTTTGACTATGTTATCGTGTAAGTTCTTACATCACTATGGATCGCTCTTTGAGTATGCTCAGATGGCACTAAATAAGATATACACATTAGAATAGAGAATACTTACATACACATATATTTTTATCATTATTAGTTTGGTTGTACGCCGTTTTGAGAATTTATTGTATAATAGACATTAACAGTTGCAATGATGGACGAGTTCTTAGTAGGATAAACGATCGTTCAGACGAAATTGTTTTTCCGAGGAAACTGGACACGTCTGCAGAACTAATGATGGATCACCAGCTGTGCGTATAATCCGGACAGATCGGGTGTTCTATTTAGTTTATCTATTAACACCGAGAATGGTTAATGCGGTAGTAGAATACGTCTTGACGGGCGATTTCGTTTCGAATGTTCATGAAAAGAATCGAGACAGAAACGAGGATGAAAAGCATGACGCGATTATGAATTTAATTAGACGAACACGGCTACCCACTGCCATGCTTACTAAATAAATATAGAAGAGAGAGAGAGAGAGAGAGAGAGAGAGGAGAGGAGAGGAGAGAGAGACAAAAACACACACACATATATAATATTTATATATGAGAGGGAGAGTGAGAGTGAGAGGGAGAGGGAGAGGGAGGGAGAGGGAGAGAGAGACAGAGAGAGACAGAGAGAGACAGAGAGACAAGAGAGGAGAGGAGGGGAGAGAGACACACACACATAATATGTATGTATGGGAGAGAAAGGGAGAGAGAGATAGAGAGAGAGATAGAGAGAGAGGAGAAAGGAGAGGAGACGACACACACACACACACACACACACACACACACACACACACACACACACACACACACACACACACACACACAATGTATTTATATTCGCAACTTCTCTCTTGAAAAGTCGCACTACTACCCATTGCGCAATAATTTGGTCTGATAACGGTATGGAATGTACCCCGGCATCGGGATGTATGTCGACGCCGCCAATGGTTCCGTGGGTAGACGTAAAAGAGTTACCGTAAGTACAACATTTATATACCGCAAATATCAGCCAATAAAGGCTTTTAGTTGAGGTTTACAATGAATGTTTATGGCAACTATATTCAGCCCATATATAATACAGTACCTTGGACACTCGCGTACCACCCCGTCAAAGACGATATCAAACGTCTACCCATTTTTGGGACGGCTTTACTCCAGTAATCGACGATAAATGACTCATCTCAGGACCATCCCAGCAAAGTCGAACGGTGGGCGGTTTCGAACCTGCTACCTTTCGGTTACGAGTCGGCCATTTCACGCGAGGGGTTACGAATTCGAGTCCACGGAGACCAGGGTGTCTTCAGCGTACCTTCCATTTATATGAAATAAGCGATTTTCGTGCTTGGCGTAATGAGAAAGGTTTCTATTGAAGGGGTTTATTGGATATTTTATAAGGGTACAATGAAACGATATTGTAAGTGTGACTTCAAAATATGGTTGCATTTTGATGATATGAATAACATAGCGACCCACATTTCAATAGCTACTGATGACCTATTGATCGTATATGTCGCATTTATGTAACATTGTGCCACGAGATCACGGGGTCCAATGAAGCTAGACTGCAAAGGAGAAATGGTGATGATGCCAGTGATGAATGCGGCATTGATAGTTTATTGAATCAAGATGCCTAAACCCACTCGTTTCGTAGGCTAAAACAACACAAATCATATGAACAATTATTCAGTAAAAAACACAGCTAACATAGACAAATTAAAATATATACGTACACGAGCGATTATTATGCTAGTAATAGTAATTGAGAGTACAAGGGAAAAACTATACCCTATTTATACCCCATTTACAGAAACATAGTGGTTTCCTGATCCCGCCCTGTATTGGCCGATGTTGGATTAATCGCATCCATTCTACTCGTATACATGTCAAACCGTCGATAAAAACCCACTCATCTCGTTTGCTTGAGCGAAATAGATTGTAGTCTCCATGAAACATCTGCTTTGTTCGATGCTTTGTTCGATGCTCTGATATAACATTTTTTCGTGACGACGCAAAGTGCTAGCGTCACCTTTATATAATACGATTTACGACCCATCTAATGGACCCTCATTACGTCAAACGAACTGTCGCAGTTTCTTTGATTCATTCACTTCTTCAAATTAATTCACTCATTGCCGGCGGCTGCGGACACAATAAAACGCCACAAATGGCCAGTGGCCAATCTAGCGGACCGACAATAACTTACGTGCGTGATGCAGACGCGGCGGTACACGCGGCCAAGTGGTCACCATTCATCTCGGAAAATGTCTGATCAATATGTACATCAGAAGTAACTCGACAATTTCGTTGCGGCGCTCGGTAAATAACGCAAGACAAGATAGATGTCTGTCGAAAATCGGACACGTCCCAATCGACATCGGCCTATCGCCATATTGAAATGGATCTACTCTCTCCACGCAGTACTCGTTTCTAAGAGTGACAGTATATACGTATTCAGAGATAACGGGGATCCTAATAAAATTGAAAAAAAATGACTTTTTACTGTAATAGAAAATAGCAGTAGCTTTGAGTGAGTATTTGTGAAGAAATTGTAGGAAGCAAATGATTTCTTGTCGATTATAAATATTTATTTTTTCAATTTCCATCACATGTTTGAACGAGTTATGGGAGTTGTATATAAATGAGACTGTTCCATAAACATTTTATATCATAATTCTGCGAGGTATACTTGCATATCAGAATATACGAACATATTTTTACACTGTACTGATTGTACCGCTAATATATACCTCGATATATACATTCACATGTGTATAAGCCCAATACATATTTCTATATACACGCAGATATACATGCATGTACATACGCGCATACGCGCATACGTACGTACGTACATACGTACATAGGTACATACATACGTACATACATATTCAATCATTCACAGGAACTTACACTTGACTTACAATACGAATTAACTCTTGAGCTACTTCTTGCCAAATCTCTATAGGTTATTCCAAAGGCTATGCAAACTCATATCGAACAGAGCATAATTACGACTTATTGCTGTTTTATTACATAGTATTGTATCACAATTCACATTATATCATGCCCTGCGCTTTAAGGCGTCTGCAAATGCTACACCAACCTCTGAGGGTCAGGATTTTTACTTCATGAAATAAAAAACAGTAGTGATGATAGGTCTACCTATACCGCGCCATATTTTTCAGTCTTAGATTACTAATTTTCTTGTGACGAATTGTTATGAGAGTAATTGTCCAGCTATATTAGTAAGACGACTAAAACGTTAAAATGGATGAATGGATGAATGGGTTGATAGATGGATGGATAAATATGGAAAACCGCGGACTATCGGCGAATCTATCTGCATCAAAATGAGTGTACTATCGCGGGCTTTTGGTATGGAAATACGTAGACTATGTATCTATCCCTGTGGAACTCGAATGATTTGAATAATTGTAACACGAATGACTTCTCTATTCTATACTGATTGGAGTAATCGTCGCTAGGGACCCCAGAATGGAAATCGTATCGGTGTGTCGTGTCAGACTAGTTGGGTGTCGGCACGCCTCGCAGTACGATAGTAGTTCGTCTGGGGAGAATTTTTATCTGCCAATAGGTGTGAGGAAATTGGTTTTATGTAGTATAACTGGCGATTTTGCTGACAGTGAAATTGCAATAATAAGGCTTGTATACTATATATTTAGTCTTTTGCTCGCATTGTCCTTTTGTCACATGAGACCCGTATTACAAGGACTATGAAATACTTTTTCTCTATCAACCTACGATTAGTCTAATGCAATTGATGCCTGCGACATGTCAACATAAATATGTGGCCATATACAATTATTGGGGATTTTGCGATCATTTATAGCGATTATCTCCATTTGTGTGAACGCGGTGCATGTTTTTGGACGCCGCGTTCCAAAGAACGATTAAGCGGGCGGAACATTGAAAGCCACTCTATGAAACAAGAAGAGAAACGCGAAGCACGTGACTACGAGCGGTGCTCTGTTGAATCGGAATGTCTATATTTGTGTCCGCTTTTATTAGCCAGTAAAACTATTGGTTAATCTATATCACAGGCGTTGTTCTTGACCTCTTCATGTACTAACAAGGTAGTATACCAAACCTGTTTGTGATACCAATAGGAATAACAGGACACAATTCTCTGACTGAAATTGATGCAATTTTCTGTTAGGAATTATGGGATATATCTATGGTTGTCATTAAGATTGGGGATTATGTGAATTAAAAATCATGGGACGGCCCCCAAAAGGTGTTGCCAACTGATATCCCAGGCGAATTCGTCAAATAAAAAAAAACCGAGTGGCTCAGGTTACAGACACACTATGTTCTCATATAACGTGTAAAGTTTATTTAGAACAAGCTCTCTCGACATAAACAAGGGAAACAATGCAGTATGCAGTATGTTCGGGTTTTTATCCCGCTCCTCTACAGCCAGAG
>WURV02096883.1:0-20192 GCA_011762755.2 Epimenia babai | reverse complement strand
TCGATATATCAGGTGTATCCAATTCACTCGATATATCAGGTGTATCCAATTCACTCGATATATCAGGTGTATCCAATTCACTCGATATATCAGGTGTATCCAATTCACTCGATATATCAGGTGTATCCAATTCACTCGATATATCAGGTGTATCCAATTCACTCGATATATCAGGTGTATCCAATTCACTCGATATATCAGGTGTATCCAATGCACTCGATATACCAGGTATATCCAATTCACTCGATATACCAGGTGTATCCAATTCACTCGATATATCAGGTGTATCCAATTCACTCGATATATCAGGTGTATCCATTTCACTCGATATTTGTTGTGTAGTTAATCCAATCGATATATCTGGCTCAAATTTGCTGATTTTAACTGTTGCACTTGTGTTGTGTAAATAGTCCTGTCATTCAAACCCTCGTGTAGAACTCAACAAGTTGATTCACGCCTCAGGTGAGCGTATCGAGGCCTTATTGTAGTAAAATAACCACAAAAAATAACCACAGAAAATAACCACAAAAAATAACCACAGAAAATAACCACAGAAAATAACCACAAAAAATAACCACAAAAGGTTGTGTGTGCAGTTTGCGTAGATCAAAATTGCTTTCTAACAAGGCATGATTTTTTCATGAATTGCATGGACGTATACGGGTGGGTAGCTGTGTCAGTCTAGTTGATAGCAACATAAGAGATAAAGGGCAACAAACACCTTTAATATTGCACTAACTAATTTATTAAATACATGCTGTAGCATCAGGTAATCGCTCACCTGTGATAAATACAAAAGGTGTTGCTCTCAATCTCTCAAACGTTACTATGAACTATGACTCGGTTAAGGCAATGTTCAGACGATGTTCGCTTTTTCAACAAATTCATACCAAAGGTTTCGATCAACATCAGTTTAACAATCACCGATTGAGCAAATGCGTGCGAGAAAACTCGTAAAATCTACGAATACACAGCGCTTACCGCTTACTTTTACTTACTATTACTTACTTTTGTTATTTGCTAATTTTCTAAAGTATTTGAGCTGATCATATAGTCAGTTGTTGAAATGTCTCGTACCGTTGTATGTCCAGCGTTCGTTACGATCGAGTGTATTGAGGACGAACATAACGAACGTGACTAGAAAATGTTCACCACACCACACCATCACCATCACCATCTTATTCTATTCTAACAAAAATTCTTTACTTCTATTGTATTATTTTATTTCTTATTTACGTATTTTGTTACACAATATACTCCTTACAGGAGTACTCTGGATAAACTCTTTATCCAAAATATGCACCAAACTCCAGCAAAGATAGTTGCATCTAAAATACACCATGGTCCTACAGTGCTGATGGGACAGCCAGTATTTTGAAATATCGCCAATAAATTTTATTATTAATAAATTAGTTATTTATAAATAAACTTAGTCTCACTAAATATTTGTCTATTTACTGAATTATTAAAACTTTCCAGTTACTTTGTTTTGTTTCTATGACTGGTTCAATTGTATTATAAACTATGGTGCATTGAATGGAACTGGAGACAGGCTTTCAGAGACAAGTCAAATTACGGCAGGTTTCTTCATTTATTAGTCACACACAAATAAGTCTACAGTCTTTGATATCTCGTGCTAATTGTAGAAATAATTGGTGGAAATGCACAGAAAAAACCCTATACCTCTCGTGGGACTATATGTCTGATGGGACTATACCTCTCATGGGACTGTTGACTGATGGGACTATACCTCTCACGGGACTGTTGACTGATGAGACTGTACCTCTGATGGGACTGTTGACTGATGGGACTATATGTCTGAAGGGACTGTTGACTGATAGGACTATATGTCTGATGGGAATGTTGACTGATGGAACTATACCTCTGATGGGACTATACCTCTCACGGGACTGTTGACTGATAGGACTATATGTCTGATGGGAATGTTGACTGATGGAACTATACCTCTGATGGGACTATTTGTCTGATGGGACTATATGTCTGATGGGACTGATGACTGATGGGACTATATGTCTGATGGGACTGTTAACCGATGGGACTATACCTCTTAAGGAACACATTGGCCACCTCTATTACCATCACATTGTATAAATAATGATTTCCTGAAACACAATTTTTACCGTTTTCTCAACTTGCAATAAAGGAACATAACTCTGTATTTCCAGTCAGGTCAAACAGCCCCCCAGAGTCATACCCAGATGAGCTCACAACCTCACCATATGTCACAACCTCCTCAAGCCTCACAGCCTTCGCTCACCTCACGGCCTCCACAAACTTCTCAACCTCCACAAACTTCTCAACCTCCACAAACTTCTCAACCTCCACAAACAGCGCCCTCATCGATGCCTCTGTTATTCGACCCTACGCAGTTCTCCGCTCCTGGGGCCCAGCCGCATTCAGCTAGCTCTGGTCCGCGATACGGTCAGAGACGTCAGTACCCAAAATGATGACAGCGCCGCTCCTAGGCACCCCATCCTGTACATATCACCCGAGCGACTTTATCGTAATCATCACATCTCTCCTCGTTGGTTGATATTTACCGTGTTACTCCTCGAACGAGTAACTCCCAACTGGTTACCCCTTCATTGTCTGTACACACAACACACGACACACGACAGACCACGCCTGCACCTCCTCGTTTCTAGATTCCTTTCGGTGTATTTAAACTCAATTTCTGCTTCGTTATTTTATAACCAAAAATCTCTGGTACTGCCTAAAACACCGACTGATTCCCCGTGAATACAGAAATTTCGGCTCACAGTTGACCCACCAAACACAGAGGCGTGGGTGGCTGTGTTAGCCATATGGTAAACGCGCCAAACACAAAGGTAACACTTTTGACTAACTAATATAGATCAACACAAGCTATCAGGTGGCCGCTTGAATTTGAAGGGCGGTGGAAGCGGGAATTTGAGAGGTGGGGGGTGAGGTTGCATCTTAAATTAAAGGGTGCAAAATGGCCACTGCAATTCGAGAGTAGGGGGATAGCTGTTTGAATTTATGGGTGCCTTGTTGTGATATCATGGTTGGAAGATATGCAAACCAGTTAACCATATTTCAAAGTATTTAAAAAATTGCCAATCTAAAACAATGAATTATCGATAGCAAACTAATTTCATGTGCCTTTTTGTTGCTTCAACTTACGTTTGATTAGTTTTCACTACTGATGTAATCTACGATATATGACATATTGGTGATTCTGGATCGACTAAAGTGATTTTTTCAAGCGATACCGTCGATGTTTTTTAATGTTGACCAACTAAAGGCCAAACATCCATTTTGGTTTGGTTTTGTCGCATAATTGTGCTGTAGTTGTCTCCCTTGCCAGTAATAACGATGTAACGATGAATGACAAATATTGCATGGATGGGCAAAAAAAATTACTCCTGTTTACTGATTCCTGATTCTTTCAATGATGATATCAACTATTGAAATACGCGTCAATTCACGTAGATTACCTACACAAACGTTCTTGCTTCCTGGAATCTTATTTTCAATACACACGCACTGACTAACACACACACACACACACACATGTGAGAACTGATACGATCGGGTTTTAATGACTCCTTGGCATCGCTAGTCACATGATGTTAAAATGGCGAACGCAACATTTTGCGTGAAATAATGAGTTTACGGACTTTACAGTGACATTTGATACAAAGTTTTATGTCTACAAAAGTTACATAAATTGGAGAATTTGTTACAAATTAACCGGTGCGTTATTTCCTAACCGGTTTATAGAGGTCTGGCGGTTGACCGAGATTTAGCGATTAACCATGACATCACTAGCGTCTAGGCTGCTCCAATATAATACACGCGACCTCTCCAATATCGGAAGGAATGAATATCATATGTAATATAATCGAAATATCAGTGTGATTGTGTCTGTATCAAGCATCAAAAAGTCACTTTGATTTATACAGAGTTTACGCCTGTGAAACTGTTACTATTATTATTGTGTCTGCAATATTAATTATTCTTGAGATAATATATCATCATAATCTTATGATTGAATAAATGAAATCTTTAGGTAACCAAGATCATTTATATATTATTATCTTTCTGGTGATTATTATTTATTAGTACTTGTTATATATGTGTGTGTTCGCTATTCCAATCGTCATTCCTGCCTCGTTTTGATTGTTGATAGAATGTTATCCGACTTGAAGGTAATTTTTACTTTAACGATGCAACACTCGGATATCGCAGTAACTGCTCGCGTAAACTCAACGGTGTTTAACGTGAATTTGTGGCGTTAAAAGTACAACTAATTTATAAACAACCGCAGCGCAGAGCATGATGAGGCCAGAGTGTGAGGGCGAGATTCGAAGCACCCTACAACCTCGATTAAGATCCCGACACTCACTACCTGAACTCGATGTATTGTTTCACCTGTCATTTTTGCATTGTTTCACCTGTCATTTTTGCATTGTTTCACCTGTCTCTCATTGCATTGTTTCACCTGTCTGTCATTGCATTGTTTCACCTGTCTGTCATTGCATTGTTGAACTACCCCACCCCACTGTGTTATGTCGCCCTTATACTATGTATACTATTATGTGCTACTGTGCTACTGTTACATGATATAGCTTATCTAGCTCTCGGTCCAACCCTAAAACACACCTTGATGGTTACTTAAGACATGTACATAGAAAAGTTGTAAATGTTATTACCTGTAACCGGGTCCAACTAATAAGTAACTGTAACCAAGTGATAAAGCATGCCCCACCCGTCTGTAATACAGTTTTTACAGACCATTGCAAATATGTATACCTTGCTTAATATTAACCCTTACCACACTGAAAACTGTACATCACATTACTACAGCGTACAATCCGTTGACAACAGAGTGCTAAGGGTTAACAATGATTGTGTATCTGAACAGACTACAAACTACATCAGAACTGAGGTCTCTGGTGTCGTGGGGAGATGTTAAGTTGTAGATAGACATGAAATGTATAGATGGGCCACTTTCTCATTGGAGAAATTAATATTAACCAATGAATTAATTCATGGTTAGTCTAATATCAAATTATTTCTGCTACTAGGAGGGGGGATAACTCTATGTAAACAATAATTTACTCTTCGTTGACCCTGAGAACCACTTCGCTTACAAAATAAATATACAGTATTACCTGTATTGTAGATAACATAACGTCTTGTCTCGAAGAATGTGTATTAACAGATGATATATTTATGTCGGAATTAATTTTATTGCGTTCTGTTTCATGGGGGGGTATTATTACTCGAATAAATTACAGCTTTAACCTCAATGTCAGTGTCATGGTTGTTTTTTGTTTACAGATAAATGAGACCCACCATATCAAAATGTGTCTTATGTAGGCATTTCTATAGTGGGTAAATAGCGTTAGAAAGTGGAAAAATATAAATTTTTCAATTTTGGGTATTTAGCATTTTTGGATACTATGGATATTATTCCATCCATAAAAATAATAATATATAATATTATTAACAGAAACAATTGTATTTTAAATCAAGAAATATGGCCCATATTTGGTGGATATTTTCTGTAATTTTGATTTAATGTGATAGAATTTTTAAAATTAAATAACTTTTCCATTGATCCCTCATTTATTATGTTTGATAGAGTATAACATTGTGGTTGCTATGGAGTTTTGTTTTTCTGCCTACATTAATCTTTAAACACATTTTTCTCAGAATTTGGTTAGACGAACACTGTTTACGTAATTATCAATATCTCTGGAAGTAATTGAGGTATTATCATGATTTTGGTATCATTGGATTCCTTACGGGCTGTTTTACTAGATAAAGTAAAAATGTGAAAAATGTAAGATTGCAACTTAAGACTCATTTTGTTATGTTGAGTCACAAATTCTAATGATATTCTCATTTTTATATCTCTAATGCATGTATCGATTAAATACATTAATGACTTGATTTCTAATCGTGTACCTTTCCGTCTGCTCAGATCTGCATTTCAGTTGTTCGCTACCGTTGATAGAAGACACCTACTCGCTACTCACCACACGAAGTTCACGGGTTCTACACTTCCTGCCGGCAAACTCGCTTTTTTCTAACGATCCTAAGGAAGTCACTTTCTCCCTGATTTCTGTAGTAGACTCGTTTCTAAAATGGCTAGACTGCTTGATTGTCATCCTCAACAGGTGATACGCCAACATTGAAGGGATTGTATCTCCCCTAAATAGCTGCCATTAACATTACTAGTCAACCACATCGGAGAGCGTTTATTGGCTGACACTTGAAGTCTATAAATACTGCACTGTACGTTTAGATCAGATTCCTCAGTAGTCATTCAAGAAAACCAGACAAATAACCTCAATTTCAAATGGAATAATTATATTTATATAACTATGCTCACATTTTCCTGCAAGTTAAATTAAATAATCCTTATGATTCCTGCTATTTACTGTAATTGTGTTGTTGCCAATATACTGACAATATACCCAGTGTACCAACGAGCAAGATATTCCACCATTCCTGCTGCGGTCAAAAATTACAATGATCTCCAAAACATACCCATAACCTCAGTGGTTAAATCCCTAAACAGAATGGGAAGACTCAAAGGTACTCCCCATCAATACAATTGACAGCTTATGCACCCTTTGCAAATAAGGTCCAAAAAAATCAAATACACCATAGCCCAATCTAGTAAAGGGCCAAATTTGGCTCACACAATGATTCTCCTTTGCGGAAAATACGGAGAATAGGCCTATCGTTACATACATACGCACATACGCATACACATACGCACGCACGCACGTACGTACGTACGTACATACATACATACATACATACTGGCAATATACATTGATGGTTGATGATATTGATGGAATGCAGTCAAGCTTCAATTGTGGAAAGGAGGTATTGGGAGATAGATATGTCGTAGTGGTCAAACAGCTGGACGCTTATAATTACTACAATATATGGGACATTGTGATTAGTGGCTCCGGCAGTCTCAGTATATTGGTCAGTCACGATTGACCATAAATACAAGTCTTAATCATCATCAATTCGATGGCGGCTTTCATTGAGTCTAGACAAGTGTTTTATTAATACTTTCACTGGATACAGTAGACACGCAACAGCAATGGCTACGAACCAAATCTCTATCGGGGTAAAATATAACATACTTTGGGTAAAATATAACATACCAGGCATAAGTTTTGAAGTGCCAAAATTTCAATGACATTTGACCCTAACACATCACTTTTATAAAGATACATGACTGTAACTTATACCGTATATAACTATCTATATAACTAATATGTATATTATAAATAATATACATGCTGAATATTCAAATATCATTATGAAAGCATTTGAAAGTTAACCCTCGTTTACACTACGACGAGATCTCAGGGTATCAATCATACTTTGATAGTTTATATTATTGGTTTGATGGTTATTTTATTGATAAAAATTATTCCTTGAGCTAGCTATAAACAAGCATTCATAAGTGTTTTCTTTGCTGTGACACAATCAATATGTATTATACAGAGCAAATTTATTATACAGAGGTATTTTGTACAAGAAGGCAATGGCGAGATTCCATTAACTAAGAAAAATCTTATCGGATTAATTTTGTGGCATTCGTAAGAATTTAGAAAGGTCAATGCACTTCTTCGATCTCATAGTCCAAATACAGTCAAACCCCTATTAAGCGGCCACTCACGGGAATCACGAAAAAGTGGCCGTTAAGATAGGTGGCCGTTTAATCCAGGTTCGACATTTAGACTAGTGTACATGTCGGGGGGGAATTTAAAGTGACCGTTACGACAGGTGCCCGCTTAATACAGGTGGCCGTTCGGGCAGGTCTGACTGTAAAAGAGAAATAACGAGACAGACACGGAACTGTGTAAGCTATATTTGGGATACTCGAGAAGGCAGTGTGACAGATGACCCACCTCAAGGGGACATAATCACATGCGTCTGAGTACTCTGGAGTCTGATGAAATATACACAAGTGTACACTTGATATATGAAAGCTTAATATCAATCTCAATTATTCAAAAAGTTACCGTCTTTTTTTGTTATTAATCTGTTTCCAGTTCACGTAATAAAAAATGCCTCAATGCCTCAATTAAAGGGAAACTGCATGTGTATTAATATGTCTGGGATTCAACCTTTTCAGCCTTTTCTGATGCAGGATTCCCTGATGACCTTTTAGTTTGAGTTGGATGTGGCTATATGTGGCTGGATAAGGCACTGTTAGTGCACAACTAAGAGATTGCGAATGGCTGTTCCATACAGTGTATCCCACTTTACAATACTTCGGACTCTATGCTACATAAAAACTGCGTAGACCTTTAGATCCAGTGGCAATTACATAAAGTAAATCTTGATGTTTAATTAATCGCTGAATGTATGTAATTACATTACACGAAAGCCGAATATCCCCCAGGAGAGTCGTTTCCCTTTAGATGGAATCAATCATTATCGTTTGGATGTGCATAAAACATGATATTTAAAGGAAAAAAGCATTGTTGAATGTCGACAATATTGGCAAAAATAACAAATTTTATATATATATATATATATATATAAAATTATATAATTATAGAGCATCTAGAAGAAAATAGCAATTAGCTAAATTAATTAAAAAGTAAATTAGCTACAGCCAGCAGCGCATAAATTATAATAGGTTGCATACGGCAAACATGTTCACTCTGTTAAACTGTCATGATTTTTTGTTGCTAAATAATACCATAAATATATAGTAAATATATACAGTATATTAGATATCAGCACAAATTTTATTGGAAGTGTATTGCAAAAGTCGATTGGATTTAAGTACATTCAAGTGTATATAATTTGCCGAAATGTGAAATTACCCTAATCGGCGAATTTTTTACACCGGCGAAAAGCATGCTATGTACAGTATTGGGAATTGTCTAAGTTAGTTAGCAATAGGTTAATTACCAAGGTAATCATTGTATAGGCCATTAATGGCCCTTTAAAATGCTAGCCTTGGTGGTTAACATGACAAACAAATTAGCATCACTTATAAACGGTGGAGGAAAAAAACTACCGTGAAAGACCCACTGAGTCTGAGCAGATAACTGACCTCCCATTCACGCCCCTGGTTACAAAACATCCACAAAAGGGCTATGTCGCACATTCTGCTAAATCTATGATAGTTAATGGTTTTTCACAGTGGAATGACGACACAGAGCATTTGAACCACAGATAAGTCAGAGGAAAAAAAGCCCTACAGAACTACACTGTCCAGCCACCTATCGGCACAGGGGTTTAAGGCGCATTCTGTCCAAAAAACGCCACAGGTAGTAAGTGTTCTGGGTACAGTAGCAATGGAGCCAGGGTCCTCTGGATTCAAAGTCGAAACGCTCTAACCACTTACTCAGCGTAAGTGAAAGACCCGCCCTTGGTAAACCCGTGCCATATGAGGTATGACTAGGGTGGGAGCTGCTGACTGGCGGGTCAGTATGCGACCAGTGTCCATTCATCTGGTCGCTTCTGTGTTTCCTACACAACCTGCCCAGTTTACTACGTACCTATTGTTTTTTTATTGACTTGAACCAATCATTATTCTATTCATGCCCAGTAGGACCTAGTTTTCTCTACTTATCACATTACATGTGATTGTAACAAATTTTCATTAATTTTTACAGAATATGTGCTATATAAATACAATATTACATTACATTAAATCACACTAGAACAACATGTTGCATTTAGTGATCATATAATAACTTTCTTTTATGTTTTCCCTTTATGGTTCATCTCTTCATGTTTTCCAAACAATCCAGTGTGACTCAATTTTGTTTGGAAATTTAGTATAAATTTCTTGTACTACCACATGTTGATCAATTTCATTCGATAAGCCTGAAGAATCACATTACATGTATGCGAAAGCTTGTTTACAAATAAATTCAATTAGTCTCAAAAGGTGTTACCCCATTTTTCTCTTACTTTACAAGAGTAATACAGCTACTTATATTATACATTTATAAAATCAATATTATTACTGTATAGCCTGTATGATATTTATGGGGCAGAAAATAAGTTGCTAATAATATTATAAGCTAGTAAAATGACCAGTTATTCTAGTTCTAATCGAACCTCTATGTCTATTTGCTGGCTATGTTACCTAACGAGCATTGTAATGATTGTTGAAGTTTTATGGTATAGATCCGATGCTGTCATTGTCATTTGACAGCCTTTGTGAATCCAAATTTTACGTTGCAATACGAGATCGTTCGAAAAACTTTGAAAAGAACTTACCTTGCTGAGGTTTGAAAGCCAATATGTGCAGTAAAAGCAGGATAAGTACGTTGGTAAATCCGCGGCTTGCAGGCGTCATTTTTAAAGTTTTTAAATCTTGAAAACTTCATACAGTCATTTCTTTGTGTTTCTCGTTCTTCGTGTAGGAAATGTAAACGGTTAGCAATTAAATGGGCATAAAACAGTAGATATTTCGTACGCGCTGTCGTCTGCTAAACCGTACGGCAGTGCACACAGTAACGCACTAGCGCTCATGTTGAAAGACAGCCGATTGTTGTAGACCACGTGATACTGTCTTAGCCAATCGATATCCTATTTATCTCCAACGCGATGGGATATACCGTCCTGATTATTTAACGTAAATAGGGCATGGCAGATAGTGGGATATCCCGAAATTCGCATGCCTGTTATAAGATCGGAGCGGCGAATAACTGTGGATTCCGCATATATCGCCCTTCTGAAATTAACCCATAATGGCATAGGGTATGCAGTGAGTGTCTAAGTGCGTTACATTACTTAGCCTACATAAGTGACATGCACATGTCAGTTTTACATCATAACTCGTCTAGACAAACCGATTTTTACTTCAGTATAAACTCAGTTTTATTATGCATACCGACGTTCAGTAATACCCAACATGCATTAATATAATGATGATTATTTATAGGGTGATAAAAGAATACTTAAAATGTTATCATTTATCACGAAGCTCAGATAGACTCACATACATATACGGTTATGTAATAGTAAAAATCACAAAGAATATGTGAATTAACTGATAATTAACTGTTAATAACTATTAAAAATATCGCAATGCTGATTTTGTTACCAAATCAAGAAAGTACAATATAGCCCGATTTTCGAGGTTGTCTGAAACACGGAGTCGGGTGATTTAGAGAAGGCGTCACTGCGTCGTGATTGATAGTCATAAAGAGGTTAATGACACAATGGTTATTTTCCTTACAACAAATAGGTATTCATAGCGCTGAATGACCGAGCATTATTAAGCAATGATTTAACAGTGGAGGGGATTCCTTTATTGCTGACTAAATGCGATAATACAATAAATAAGCAATAAATACTGGAATACACTATAGGAATATGTACGTTTACAAAAAGCAATCGATAAGGTATATAATTGTATATAATTATACCTAATAATTGTATATAACTATACCCAATAATTGTATATAATTATACCCAATTTAATTGAGATGTCTATAATATAAGACGTAAGACATAAGTTAATTAGAACCTGCAAAACACAAAATATATACACTTTATATTATTTACATGTCAATACTTGAGAACATTTTATTATGAATATCACAACTTTGAAAGGAAATACACGAAGTATGGTACTTATTAAATGTATCCCACAATTGAAAAAATAAAATTGATCACTATTTGTTATGATATATGGCTTTCTGAAAGGATGCGTATAAATAAAGATATGAGAAGTCACTTGATGACATCCATCTACATTAGGTACTTGACAGAAAATATGTTCTAAAGTTACGACGCCGCAAGAAATTGGAAGCATGTATATTCGTTCGTGAAGAGATTGCCGATTCAACATGATTCCTACTAACAGTAACTCGATATTGATCGTGTTATACACGGGAAGTATCGTTGGATGGTTGGACGTTCTAGGGATGCAGAGTTGGCGCGCTTTAGAAGACTGATGTCGTCTGCTTCTTCAACTTGCATGCGCGCGATTCACATTGCGACGCCTTGGTTTGCTGAAGTTGTCAAGTAGAACGAAACGGAACATTCGCAAACCTTTGTTTTCAGGTAAGTTTTTTAATTTTTGTGCCTTTTAAAATGTAAACACGCCGTGTATCGGAATAAGTATTTTATCCGTGTATCAGATTTTCTCTATGATTATATCATTCATGACAGCTTGTTTCCAGCATCCAGCTCAGGAAAGAAAGTAAATCATGATGTTGAAGGCATGCAACTAACCACCACAACAAGTATACGTTACAGCGTTGAGACATGATTCATTTATTGTATGATTGATTGATTAAATTAAATATGAAAGCAGGAGATGAATTGAAAATGAGAAATTTTCATTGGGGAAACTAGATATCAATAGATGCAATAATTTATAGCATCAATCTAGTAGTAGAAAGTTGGGATGTGGAAATTTTAACACAATTTTGGCAAAGAGTTGAAATATTTATATATTGTGGCACAACTTGTGCAGCGTAGTGAATTAGTGCAATCCGCCCGGCGATGTTCCTCCATGACACCAACGGATATTGTAACACTATCAGTAACTTGTGCAAGGGAAGCTCGAAGTTTTCAATGCTTTTCTACCTCTAGCAAGGTATTAATATCGCGTTTCCACAAAATCGGAAAGCATGGGAAGTAAAATTTAAATCATATAAAAAATTATCAAATTATAAAATTGGGTTCTGGTAAATTCACGAGTTGAGTCACGTAGATGTATATTTGTTCCCATTTAGGTTGTTTTGAAGGGTATCAAGTCAAATGCTGGTTTATATTTACTCAAATTAATTCACAGTTCTGTATGGGCTTGATGGCATAGTGGAGTCTAATAGATATGAATATTAGTGCCTGGGACACATAATTAAAAGTTTGCATAACTGCCCTACGGATGAGTTGTTTGGAAATATTTGTCTCCAATGAAAATAAATAATTGGTGGCATACTGATATGAAGATATCAAAAATCAACCAATGAAACAGAATCAAAGTACACATTCATGATTTGGCACAGTAATGGTAACTTTATTTAGATACACATTTATTTATTATTAAATTCACTTAATATCAATGTGATGGTAATAGGGGTAGCCAATGTTGTTCTACGAATAGCTTTTCTCTCCAATTTTCATATCAACTCTATACAATACTTTAATTAACTATAACTATGTAAGTGGAGATAATTGCACTTCTCTCCAGCTGTTTATTTAACCACTATGGTTATCCTCATCTGTATATAATCTGTCTTGAAGCATCACTACTGCCCCAAATAGTGGGTTTTTATTTTAGATTATTTGCAATATTTTTGCTAATATTTATACTTTATTTACAAATACTTCACCAGGACATGTGGCTTTATAGAGGTAGTCAACATTGTAATTTTTTAAACTACTCTTAATTTCATTCAGTATAACAACGGTACTATACACATACTTGTTTTTATCCAATAAAAAGACTCATCTGCTATTGGCTAACTTTGTGAATGTATGAAGAGTGACATCTGCTGATAACCTAAATCTATTTTATTGATAAGTTAATTTTTTGTCGGTGCGATCATGCAAAGAAATAATGAATGAAACCCATCCATTTATACACCTACATGAGTTTCGTATAACAAAATCTATTGGATTTTAGATATAATCATGTAACGTTGTCATATGTTGCATGTAAACTATTCAGCAATGTTTGCAAAGGAATTTCTAGCAGGTTCCAACATGAAAAGAGCATCTATGACCAAGAAATTGCCTATTTTGAACAATGGAGCTGCATGTTGCTTAAAGTTGCACGAACTTTGATCCGTAGCACATTGCATCCAGAGTCCATTTACTTGTATCAAACAAGTACCACATAATTTTTATATCTCCTTAAAAACTTTTCCCAGATGGATTTCATCTTGAGTAGTCCATTTCTTAATAAAACTTTCACATATTTAAATATTATAATAAATACACGTGACGTTTGCCCGAGTGCTCGGTTTGTTTCACTTGATTAGGAAGGGATGAAAAGTCACTTGTTTCTTATAACCAGAAAATGTCTTCATAATATAATTACCCCGTATTATGTTTCAGTGACTAGCACGAATGATTAACCGCTGAGAGGAGGTATCAAGTGAACTATTGTTATTGTGCAATGACTTAGGATCAAGTAACAATTAGTTTCAATTAGATTAATTAATTAAACAGGGTCACTACGCCCTTCCCCTACGATAACAATGTGTAAAGATACGACATTCTTGGCTTAGAGTCATTAATTTTGTTACATTACCAAATACCACGTATGAGACAATGTACTGTAGATAAAGCTACAAATTAAGGTCATTATGTCTTTTTTATGGTTGAAATGAGAAATGGGTGGGTGGAAGAATCATTGATTGAAATAATTGTTAAGATAATAGGTTAAGCACAACATTCATGGATGACAAGCAGCAGCCAATATGATGCAGCTCTGAGATGCAGGAGGTTACAATGAATGTTTGTTGGGGTGTTTCAACACAGTCACAATACCTCTGACTTTTGGCTATCACCCATGTAGTATGATGTCAAGTCTATCCATATTAGAGTATATATTAATTATCGAGCCATCAGGAATAAATGACTTTCTGAAAATAATCACTGAAAAGTCAAGGGATAGCAGTTTTTAACCTGCATACTGTCCTTTACACGTTTAGCATATTAACCTTTCGCCTGTCTCCTTCCCCATTGTAAATGGGTTAATATTGCTATTTCGGTGATACCAAAACATTTTTGTTATCTGTAACAAGGAACAATACAATTTTGTATGAAACGTTTGCGACCTTTGACGTGGTCATAAAAATGCGTACAATCACCGAGATCTCATTTTAAATAAATATCAATATCTCAGTTTTGTTTCAGCAATCGTTTTCGTTATATTATAAATTCCTTGCCACTCAACGATAGCAGGCAAGGCATTGATTATGAGTCCTATGAAAATTATAAAGTGGAGATAACCACATTGAATCAATATTAATTTATCTACATATATTCATGAATTATTTCCCTTAAGTTGCAAAGTTGACTAATCAGTGCAGCATGATACCGCTACATTTTTACACATTATATTAATGTAACATTACTCTTTTCTGTTAATGTAAATTCTACATGAGTTGATACCATTACATGCTTAATAAAACTATAAAGTGCTGGAATTCTCGATAATATTATATTTAGCTAGGCTAATTATGGGGGAAATATTTTGAGCCAATATATGTTGACTTCTGCATTTTGAAATGGAATGAAATTTTATTGATTAACAGTGCCCTTTTAACACATGGCTATCAAAGACACTTTACAAATTTACGGTTGCTATGATTAACTAGAAACACAAGGAATACAGTTAAAAATTTTAGGTGTAGAATATATTTTATGCTTAGAATATACATACTTCCCAAGTTAAATGCACCGCCAAAGGCGGCCAAATTTGACTGGAATTATGTGAAATTCTAATCAAATCTGAGAAGTTACTAGGTATAAGGGTGGGTAACTATAGGGTGAGAGATAATACTGTACTTCTGAAATTTGATTGGAATTCCACATAATTCTAGTTAAATTTTGCAGCCTTCAGCGGCGCATTTGGCTTGGGAATTGTATTTCCTCCGATCAAATTTGAGAAGTTACAGCTTTCCCTAACCAAAATTAACGAGACTTTAACATTGTGAGTGTTCACTATCTATATGCCAGGGCAGCAGCCCTGAAAGTTCTTGATAATCAAAATTCCAATACACATTCCAATCCCAATTTTCACCATGGTACTCATTTCTTCAACAAACCCTCCTGGAAGCTGTATGTTTTTGATGTCAGTGGTTTATTGTGAAACTTGGAAAAGGTGGTCTCTCACGACCACCCCGTTTTAGAGGATTTCTCAAGTGGCACTCCGCCGAGCAGGGCAGCAAATGTTGATGTAGACCGGGTTGAATGTGATCTATACACAGAAGTGTATGCGTGCAAGTTTCATCGCAGTTTTAATCCACCTTGACATGGTATCATGTGCAACAGGCATATGCTGTTTAATAGTTGTAAGGAATAACCTAGTACATTGAGATTTTTCCCCTAACTTCTTTGTACGTTTAATGTACATGTTCCACTTATTCACAATGCACAACCGTTTGTCATGACATACCTGCGAAAACATTAGTTAATATATTTTTACCTAGACGAGCCTGCTTAAAGTCTCCATAAATACTCAGTGTAACTGACTCCCCATCATTTGTCATGTTTTGTAAATCTAAAAGATGTAGAGTCTGTCCCCACTGTGCAGAGACACGGGCCATCAGGGTCACTGGTCCGAGAGTGAGTTCATAGACACAAGCGGCTGTTTCCTAAACATATCCAGCACTTGAGATATATCCCAAGTATCCGACATACAGTCACACCTGCCCGAACAGCCACCTGCATTAAACGGCCACCTGTCTTAAAGGCCACTTTTTCGTGATTCCCGTGAGTGGCCGCTTAATAGAGGTTTGACTGTATCTGCATTGCGGAGGTGTTTCATGGCAGTCCCCTTCATGAACTTGGTAACAATAGGGTGCTCACCCACGTTATTCTTACTATCTATGCTTAGAAAAAGTTACAAAGCACTGGGCTCAGTATTCAGTATGCTATTCTGTAACCCTTGTGTGAATAACCCATTATTCTATTCTATTGCTATTTCAATCACCCCTTGCTTGAGAAATTTATCAATCACTCCATCAATAGCCTTCCTTAGTTTCAATCTCATTGAACGTTAACACGTTTGGTAGGGTAGCTTGTTCAGGCTCGTGTGTAAACTTGATAGTGGTGCCCACTATACATTGGAGTACATGACATTCGCCTGTAAGTTGTCTCCAGGCATTAATATTATCGCGAAGTGTACATGCTCCGAATGTATCACCTGTAATTACCTGATTCGTTGAGATTAGTTCTTCTGATTGTACCGTCGTCTGTACGCACCTCTTGCTCCCCTCGACTTCCCACGAGCAGTTCGATCTCCTAAAAAGATCGGGATGGATATGCCTGATAATTACGATAACCGCCAAGACGACTGCGTGCTCAACTACTTATTTATCGGTGTATACGACGATCTTAGTTTGTTTGAGATCTTATTAACTTCCGCCTCCATGTTCTCGATTTTTGCTGTTATATCTGCGCCATACAACCACAGACACGTCGTATGTGCATCTTTTTCCACATGCCACAATGACTCGTAATTATAATTCAAATCGGACTAATGCTGATATCGGTGAATTTGGTTAACCTGTGAGTTAGGTGCATTCATTAATGCCTGAGATGCAATAAGTTTGGGTAATACTTTGTCCTCATCTGCCTGCCAAATCATCATCAGTTGAAATCAATAACGCTGTCAGCAGCCTGAAGCGCACCGATCATCGATTTGACCAAAGTTTTTTGCACTTTACGTGCATAATTATCACCATTCTGGGTGTGTGAATTTAACTTACCGCAAATCTCTGTCTGTTCACATGCGTAACGACAAGTGTCTCTACATTTTTCGGGGTTTTATAAGTATTACACTGATCGTCATACTTAGTGTCAGTCACTGGGTGCTTTGTAAGATTTTCTTTAATGCTACGTATCAAGCCGATCTGATCTCAGGGCCTGCAGCATCTAAAGAGGCAAGAACGTCGGCTGTAGCGTCACTCGTCCCTTAGTGATCAAGTGTATTAACACCCATATCATCATTATCGTCAGTCTTGCCTTCAAAGTAATTACCGATTTTATCACTATTTCTAATTCCAGAGCCTTGTTTTTGATCATATTCTCAAGTCGTTTTAAGTCTTTTTGACAACGAGGTCTGTTTCTGATGGTTTCAATTTTACAGGCCTATTACTACGAGATGTTTCGATATTTCCATCCAAGGACACGAATTTACAGCACCGTTCGTTATTTTTTTCCATACCGTTCGGCGTATTATTACCATTACTTGGGCCGTATTATCATTCGTATCTAGTAATCCTCATCAGAAATTGACTCACATTTACTGTTCATCGAACTCAGCTAAAAACTCATCAGTAGATTTACTTGCAATTTTTAGTTTCTAAACCGAAATTCGAGGAAGACATTGTGCCGATTCCCTCACTTTCACACAATAACAGTACGAGAGTAAATAGTTCACGGTAGTTTAATTTTAAAATGTTCGTGTTCTTTCGCAAATAAATCCTCAACTCTTACCTGCATCATACAATCAAACTTAGTTATCAAGAATACAGAAATTATATATTTTAACTATTACATTCCTCTTGTTAAAAATTTTTTAAAATTTCATGCGATCTTGCTAGTGGTTTTCTTACAACTGAATTATTTCATGCTAGCTGTATTCCTACACCTCTCAGTTAATTTCGGCTTGGGAAAGGCTGTAACTTCTCAAATTTCATTTTTGGAAATATAATTCATGATATCTTTGATATTTGCTCCCCCTGCACAATTATGAAAATCACTGTTACGTAGGCCTATACACACCCACCATTGCCGAATTTTAGTAGTGAATTATATTTAGATAACGATTTTGCACACTTTAAGACAAGTGAATCTCTGTTAACTTCTTAATTGTAACAATACTTCTCATAACCTATCATTTGGTTGCAACATTTACTTGTACGTCTGACAAGACGTTGTACGTCTGACTTATCATAATACAAGTATGCTATAAAAATTGGCGGACCTCCTCTGGCACGTAAAAACATTACGCAAGCTGGCTGCTGACCGCCTACCCACTGAACATTAGATACCGGTCAGTATCCTGTTGTTGAACAATAAACGATGAGCAACGCAGGTCCCTCTATTGTTTGACTGCTCAAGTGCTACTATCAGTCAATAAAATTCACAGCTATGCTAGGGGGATTACCCTTCGTTCCTTATTGGTCCACACATTCAAGCTGAATGGCGGTGTTACCCTGTTCCGCAGGTCGGAAGTGAGGTGGTGAGGTTCATAGGTAACATAATAATAATAATAATAGTAATAATAATAATGAAGTGATATTTTAAGTGCCATATAATCCCTTATTTAATGTGACAAGATGATGCCTACGACACTTTACAATATGAATAAATCTAGTATATCGCAAAAAAAATCAAATAATGGCATGGAACAATGGATGAATCTAGAGTTACACTAGGCCTGATAATATAATGGTAAAGAAAAAACTATATATATATACACAAGTTTGGAAAAGTGAAATCAAGAAGTTTCTGGATCAAATAGTAATGCCGAAAGATTTTTGCAGATTGTGTAAGAGTTGATGGGTATGCTAAACAAACTATCGCTATGGAATGTTAAAGGTATGCATAAGCTTGAGTGAATAGCAGAATCTTGAGTTTTGATTTGAAGATTTTGAGCGTGGAGATGCTTTGATGTCAGGAGGGAGAAAGTTGAATAGTTCAAGCAGAGCTATAGGCGAAGGTGCAGTCACCAAAGTGGACGCGTTTTGATTCATAGACATTGACACACAGTGATGTCAAATCGAAGACATGTATTATTCATAATCGCATTTCTTTAAGCAACCGCATTGTTCTTGCATTGATTGAATGTTTTTACTTCCATTAACTACCCCACATTTCTATAAAATTGCTACAAAATACCATACTGTTTTCAGTTAATTATATTTTATAATGTAACATACTCCATTGAATTGTGAAGCTCTGCAAATTGTAACTACAACTTAAAAATGACTATAATTATATTCAAATACTTACAAATGATTTTTATTTCCATTACTGATAAGTAACAGTCCAATATTGTTCTATATAAAGACAGTTATGCAATGGATATGATTGTCTTTTGCATCACCAAATACATGACGGCTATATGAATTCAGTATTTTACCTGTGTTCACGCCTGCAGCGCTGAATTTGCCACGGTCTGTCACTTATAGAAATAAAAGAATGCACTAATCCAATAATCTTTTGATAGGATCATTGAGCTAGGCTACGGAAGGAATGGACTTGTTATACCCGCTAGCCTAAGTCATTCATGAAGATTAAATTATTCCCCAAGTTCACAAAGGTCAGTAGTGTTAGTTATCAGTAGCAGTAAATAAATGTTACTTATCTCCCTTAGACTACACAGGTTTTCTCCCTCTATCGGATGTGGCTGTGCTTTAGATATTTTCTGGACAGGCTATACTGCACATAACTTGACATAACTTGTCGCCATCTTATTGTAAATAATCAGCAAATATCATTCA
>WURV02096773.1:0-20193 GCA_011762755.2 Epimenia babai | reverse complement strand
ATGCGTTTTAAGTGAATTGCGGAAATCGCGTGATTTCTGTTTCACTGCGTGA
Organism: Epimenia babai; assembly: GCA_011762755.2. Taxonomy (NCBI): domain Eukaryota; kingdom Metazoa; phylum Mollusca; class Solenogastres; order Cavibelonia; family Epimeniidae; genus Epimenia; species Epimenia babai. The sequence continues at coordinate 20,141 of WURV02096773.1, read as the reverse complement.
TCGTCACGGAGATGCAGATGGACGTCGCCATCCGCGTAGACACATACTGTCGCACCCAACAGCCACCAATCAAGGTAACAACATATTCGTGGATCGAGTGTATTTTTTGGCCTCTCTTCTGCTGGGCGGTGGAAGACAGACAAACGACGAGAGATATTTATGTCCCGATGACGTTCCTCTTGGCTGTATCACGATGCTGAGTGGTTGTTCGTGTTTTAGTTAAGTTATTGGGGGTGGAGGGTGGAGGTAACAATAGTGGTTCTATAAATTACAGGAAATTCATGCGCAGAAAAAGTGTATCGATGGCCCGTTACAAAGGTGGCCTAGATACTGTGGTTAGCACGACCAATATATTAGCCGCATTGAGTATTAGGGGAAACACTGTGTGAGAAACACTCACTCGAACTACTCACTCCAACTATTCTAACCACTAACTGAAACCATTCAAACCACTCAGTAAAACCACTCACTAAAACCATGTAAACCATTTACTCAATCCACTCACTAAAACCATTCATTCAAACCACTCACTCTAACCTCTCACTCAAACCTCCCACTTAAACCTCCCAGTGAACCATTCAAACCACTCACTCAAAGACTCACTCGGACCACTCACCATAACCACTGATTCAAACCACTTACTAAAAGCACTAACTCAAGCCACTCACTAAAACCATTCTGGCAACATAATTCGCTAAATTTCAAGCCATTTTTCGGCCAAAAATTCCCACATGTCATATGTTTGCTAGACTCTGGATTGAATCAGATTGAACCCTTGATTTTTATTCAAATGATCGTGGGGTCTGGATAGCGTACGTCGAGTGGTGAGGCGACAGCTTGATCCTAGTGATGCGGCTCTGTTGGTCTGCGTCCTGGTGTTACTGTCCGTTGCGGCGATAACCTCCCAGCTATCAGTTTACCTGATGTGTCTGACACATTTTTTCTTGCCAGCCATTTGTTTATAGACATTTGCGCATGGTATATTTTAGTCCATGACATGCCACGTATGTCTGACATACAGTTAATAAGTAATGATGTGTCGTGTGAATATATCTGAGACATATTTTAAACCATACGACATGTCTAACGCACATTTTGTAGCTAGTGACTTGTCATGTGAATGTATCGAACACAATTATGTATCACTGACACATACTTAATCAGTAACGATTTCTCCGACATACATTTTATAGCTTATGACACATCTGACACAGTTCATAAGCGGCGATGTGCACGGTCTTCTCGCCACGGCCTTCTGCGACTTTGGCGATGAGTTCATCGTGTTGGACCAATCGGGAGAGGAGGCGAAAAAGTCGTTCGTCGGACACATCACCAAAGTACGCAAACGTCAAAACCCAGCGCAACTCTAATGTGTATAGTCCCACACTTTTAGTTCATTATTACCACACATAGGGTTAGATAAAAACAAGGGGAAGAGTATCATGGGAGGGGCACAGACAAAAATGACCAGAAATTAGGTGCCACACACTTTAGCGTCAAAAATCCATAAACATCGGGTATTTTCTCTCGATGCTCCCTGCTGCGTGGGCGCCGTCTTCGCTTTCTTCCTGTCTTATTGGGTTTTCCCATTGTCTACACAGCAAATCCTTGTATCAACCGAGCCTTTTCTCATTCCATTCTCCTGTCCCGGTATATATTCCGTGTGCTTCACCAGCCCTACTCATTGCTCCTGATGAAGTATACTTGTATACCAAAGCTGGTATCAATCATAACCTTACTTAAGCAATAAGGTTTCGCCTTCACCTTTCGTATTACTGATGATATGAGCATTTCCCAATCGGGCTAACGCTATTTTGTTTCATTGTAGTCAAGCCCGGGTGTCGTGACTACATTCGATAAAGTTCTGCACGGCTTGGAAACGGGCGACTGGGTGACCTTCCGCGAGGTCGTTGGGATGTCAGCTCTAAATCAACAGAAGCACCAAGTCACGGGTGACTGACCTCAGCTACATTAGCTATATGCTATTATTAATCACGATTTCTTCGTTTTTGGTCGAGTGTGTGATATATGGGTGCCATCTCTGCCCCCTCACTGCTCCCGATGTAGTATTCTTGCTATACCCGATCCCTGGTTGTTTACCTTCATCTCAGTTATTTAGAAAGGTACAATTTTCTTGTTTCTCTTATTTGAATGACTCTTCCTTCCACGATACAACTCATTTATTCTCACCTGTGTATACTAAAATTGTTTATATTTTTCACTTTTTATTGATTTGTCCATTGTTTATCAGTAATCAATTTAAAAATGTTTTCGTTCCACGAAACGTAATTTTGTCGGGCTTGAGTTATATCTCATTGTAGCTGCATTCTTGGGCACTTCTCTGTGAAGTTTTTCTGCTTTTGCAAGATACTGACTTTATCCTGATTACTCTGGTCGACTTTGGCTCAAGTATCCGTGGAGTTTATCAATCGAGAAACTCGTAAACATGGACTGAGAATGTAACCTTGTTAGACATACTGCCCCCCTCAACGAATTTTATTTTGGTATTTACCTATTCCTCGGTTTTACTTTTACTTTCACCATAATCTTACTTTAGCCATGATTTTATTTCAACCATAATTTCACATTATCCGTGGTGTTAACTTGAATTAAACCACGATTCCAGTCCTATCCCCCACTAGCTACTCCATCGGGGACACGACCGGCGAGATGTATGGACAGTACCTTTACGGAGGGATAGCCACCCAGCTCCAGCGCCCACGTACTGTCCACTTTGTAAGTATTTCGGTAAAATGGGCTAAGTATGTATGTACAATAGGCTAGCATTTACCTGTTGTCTAGGCCACTATTGACCCATGTACAATGCTGGCCAACAGCGCCACCAGTAGGCCTTCCTTACTACAGTTTTGAAATAAATCACCATCACACTAACCGGCAAATCCCGGTAGACAGTTGACCTTTGTCCATTCTTGGAACGTTGTTCCCAATGCTGATAATCCACGCTTTTCGCAAATTCAGTAAGTTTGTAATAATTCGTGATTGTGTTCCATTAGTTGATGAGTTTGTGGGAAGGTAATTGCATTACCCAGCGTTAAAAACAAAGCCGCATCAGAGAGAAGACGTATTACCCCACTGTAGTTTCGTTAGGTAGTACATAGGCCTATTAGAAAAAATTTAACAATTCTATCAACTACATAATAGACTTATGTGAAGTAAAATGAAATATGAAATATATTTATTTAAAGCGCACTAATAGCATTGCTATCTAACGCACTTGGCATCAATAAATTCACTTTTTAAAAGCATTGATATAAAAAAGGTAAAGTATAACATTTATAGACCGCAAGTAGCAGCCAATAAAGGCTTTCAGATGCAGTTTACAATGAAATGTTCTTGGTAGTTATTCAACGCATATACAATAACTTCGGCACTCGCATATCACCCCTGCCAATGATAATATCGAGCGTATGTTTATGTTCGGAGATGGGTTTACTCCAGCAATCGGGGATAAATGACTCGCTGAGGATCATCGTAGAGGTGTCGACTGGTGGGAGGTTTTGAACCCGCGAAATTTCTGTTACGAGTTCAGTGTTCCTACCGCTCGACTAACTGCTTCCACTTCATGGTCCGTGGTCAGAAAACAGACATATAAATTAGCACTAAAACACTAATGAGCTTCTAAACTAATAACTAAGAAGGCTATATTAATAACATGGTAAAACACATTTTATCACATATTGCGATATTTTCACAATTTCTAACATTTGTAATATTTTAGATATTATCGTATACATCGGAACCACATAACATATAGTACCAACTCTCTAACCTTTATTCTAACTGCCCCCTCCCCTATTATACTCAAGTCCAACTATCTAACCATTGAGCTATCAGTCTTTTTGTATAAATGCCTGTTTATAAGTGGATTGTTTAACGCAGAGGTCTTTGGAAGATGAAGTTGTCGATCCCACACTGCTAGCACCAGACTTGTGTAAAATTGAGGTAATTATGTGACAAGATACATGATAGAGTATCTGTGAAATATCAGCACGATGAATTTATGATTAACACATTCTGTCGTTGGTGGAAAAATGCGTAAAACCATCTTCTACTATAAATTTAGATGGAAGAACGGTTTATAAGCATAAAGCCCAATGAAACTCTCAACTATGCAGTACATTGACAGAAAAAATTGCCTATCTATAGGCTTTACCAAATAAAACTGTCTTTAATTTGAAGTCTGAAAATTTTTTAATACTTCGCAATTTATGTGGTAAACTGTTCCAAAGTCTTGGGCCGCATACAAAAAACAGCGTTGAAGGAAATGAGTCTACAGTAAGATTGGGTGGCGATATGTGCGTCACTTGACCATGGGCGACGTGACGGAACATGATGTGACACACTGTGGGACAATATATGCGTCCATTGACCATAGATGACGCGACGGAATATGATACAATTTCGTTATTTTACTACTCTTTTATAGTTTTTGTGAGACCAACAGCAATACCATCGACATAGTAATGCCCAAATCTGTTTGTTGATGCGTTTGAGGTCATCTCTTATTAGTCCGACACTAAATAGTCCGACACTAAATAGTCCTACACTAAATAGTCCTACACTAAATAGTCCGACACTAAATAGTCCGACACTAAATAGTCCGACACTAAATAGTCCTACACTAAATAGTCCTAAACTAAATAGTCCGACACTAAATAGTCCGACACTAAATAGCCCGACACTAAATAGCCCGACACTAAATAGTCCGACACTATATAGTCTGACACTAAATAGTCCGACACATGCGGACTTCTAACATTCGTGCTTGGGACCAAATTTTTCCCTAATTTATAATGGTCGGTACTCTGAGATTTTGAACTTCCGACACTGACACCTGTAGTCAGTAACTTAGGTAATACGTGTATTCTCTGCTGATAATCCTGCACGGGGCTGGTCTCTGATGACGCTGTCGTCAAGGGTGCCGGCGAGTAACAATGGACTGTGAGATGTGCTCAGAAGATGAAAGACCTGCATAATGTTATCACTGTGGGAATTATAAAACAAATCTTGCACCACACTCCTGCGTTTTTCGCAACGTCAAAGTTCATTTCCGCTACACGGAGTAACAGATGGCTGTATCCGGGATGAAAAATTTTAACAATTTACACAAGTGCGAGCAGTCGGTTAATTCAATCAAGGAACACAAACTTATCGGACTTATTGCAAAATAATAAATTTAATATGAGTTCCCACTGATATTTTATAAAATCACTTTTTATTTCTGTATCCACTTGATTATTAACCAATATACGTAGATGTTATATTACTATCTCTGACGTTTGCCTTCAGGCACACCCCAACCTACACCTGGCGTACCTAACGATCAAGAAGTTGACACCTTCATCAGATTGGTGAGGCAACAATCATGCAAATAGTCGACATGCAATCCTAAACGTTTCGGTAACCATAAAGAACGCCGTCTCATTTATTGCTGTTAAGAGTCAATAATTGTTTTTGTTTTTAGCATCAACAATGACATTAGATTCCCTCGCCCGTTAACCATTTCATAGTTGATCGATTGTTTCCGAAGAAGCGAATGTTTGTTGACAGAACGCTCTTAGTAATCCCCCTTACTGGTTAACCATTTCGAAGTAACACCTGGTTACATGGTTTACCAGCTGTTCGTTAACAGTTAACGCAGTAAATCCCCTTACTGGTTAACCATTCCGAACTAACTTGTGGTTGACCAGCTGTTCATTTATAGTTAACACAATAAATTCCCTTACTGGTTAACCATTTCGAACTAACTCATGGTTCACCAGGTGTTCGTTAACAGTTAACACAGTTAGTAAATTCACTTACTGGTTAACCATTTCGAAGTAACTCATGGTTCATTTGCTGTTCGTTAACAGTTAACACAGTTGGTAAATTCACTTACTTATTTACTCTTTTTAAATCACCCATGATTGAGGCAATTGTTCTGTTTGGAGGAAAACTCGTATGCAAAACCAGTTATTTACGCAGACTAGGTGAAAAAAAGTCGTCTGCCAGTACAAATTAATTTTTATAAATATCTACTCGGCGCTACGCGGGTTAGGTATTTATTTATATATTCATCACATGACCCGAGAGTAAGTGAGACAGCTGCATAGGGTACTAATAGAGTCTACTCGTCAAATTCAAATTGATCACTTGAAATTGACCAATAGCAATTCGGTTTTTCCATCGTATTCTCGGGCGAGCTAGTTTATATCAGTTCTTCTGACCGACTCACCCACGAGGAAGTGCCAATGAAAATTATTACCGGCAATGTGAATTAACATGCACTGGGAGAGTAAATTTGTTACCGGGGTGGGGGTGGAGGCCTTGCTGGTTCCTCTTATAAGGCTGCTTCCGACAATGACTTGTTAACAGCCATATGGCAAGTTGCTTTGTATTGTCACACTACACTTCATGTTCAACAATCAACCACACAAGCTAACATTTGTCGTGTTTCTTTGCGTTTCTTTCAGTAACGTTGGGGTCGACGAATTCATAAAAATCGCCAACTCGTTGAATTTAGCCCAACGAAACAAGGTAGTCACGTCTGTAGGTAGAGATATGTGGACTTATAGTGGCATTATAATGAGTGGGTGTTAGAGGAAGGTTAGAAGAGTACCGCTATATGGGTAGATATGGGTAGTATTGTTAGGGTGTAGTGTGTGCTCCATTTATGTTTATTGTAGTTGTGAGAATGCGTTGTGTGTTGTAGGATGCATTGTGATACGTGGCTGCTTTTAACAGTTGTTGCCCTGCACTGCGTGGTCCACTGCTGTTGATTCCAGTCGCTAGCATGCATTGTTTGTTCCATATCTGCAGTTTGCAGTTGCTAGTATCCATTATTCGTTCCATCTCTGCAGTTTGCAGTTGCTAGAATGCATTGTGCTCCCCAGCTGCTCTTTGCAGTCTCTACCGCGCACTGTGTGCTCCAGTGCTGACCACTGCAGCACTTTGTGCTACAGTGCTGACCACTGCAACTGACCACTGCCATTATGAGCATGCATCATCGCTATGCTCCACTACGGCCCTGAATCGTTATTAGCCACATTTACCCACTCTTTGCTGGAATTCTCGATTGATTTGCTACCCGTTGCTCCATTGCAATTGAACATGATTTAATAAAGCATACGCTGCTCTTACAAGCCTGTTGTGTGTGCTCGCAGCTAGAAACCATAGACCATACACTACTGCGGTTGGTGGCCCATACCTACGGCGGCTGCTTACCAGCACTGTGTGCTGTTCTCGGCGGTATCCTAGCCCAGGAATGCCTCAAGTCAATCACTGGCAAGTTTACACCACTCTCGCAATGGGTACGTCTTAATAGACCAAAGACAAACCTGGTTTTTTGTTCCACTTTGAATTCAATGGCATGATGATATATACATGATATATGTATTTTTTGCTTCAATAAAAATACATCAGTAACAGTTAAAGTGCAACAATTTGATAGAGCGCAATTATTAGCCAATAGAGGCTCTCAGATGCGGTTAACAGTAAACATTTGAGGCAGCTATTCAGCGCAGATATAGTGGCCTAGACACTCGCATATCACTACTGAAGGATCAACCCAAGCTTATACCCGTTTTAGAGACAGTAATCAGAGTTGTTGAGAATTATCACACAAAAGCCAACTTATGGACAACCAAATGGACAATCAAACTTCCATATTCGCGATTGTGTCACGTTATCGCTCGATGAAATCCTCCCCGAATGAGCTGCATTAGCGCAGGTCTACCCCCTAAAGTCCGAGTTTGTTCTAGTTGTTACAGTTATGTAAATTTATCATTCTCTATTGTTTACTATCGGTTAATGTCGCGTCTAACAATACTATCTTCACGCTGCGTATCTGCATATTTCTTTTTTTTCCATTCCACGCCAGCTACATTTAGACTGCACCGATTTGATCAAGGGAACGATAACGAGTGACGTGCTGCCAGTATTCGGCAGAAGGTACGCATCGTATCGATATCCTATAACACCCGTTATTGGGTCTACTATACAACTGGGTGGAACAGCAGTTCGATGGAAATCTATCCAATATAGCCAGTTGGTGCTTATGCTTTTAATCAAATTTTCAGAAATATGCTCATACAAAGATTTATTTTGCGGCAAATTTTCAGAGAGCTAGTCAGGTGATAGGATAGTCATGTATGTATTGAAAGTGAAATGTTGTGAAAGTACCACTGAAAGGAACACGTCGATGGTTTTTTCACCTGATGGCTATTAGAGAATGACTGATTTAAGGACGAGATATCTCCATTACTCGAGGGCAGGCCCACAAATCTGAATATAGACGTAAATCTGTGGTTGGCACTGTGTTTTATTGCGTCTCACTCCCCTGGGAATGTGCGTGTGTGTAGAGGACCAGTGCCATCGTGGCTCGATTATCAGAATTCAATTCAAACGACCCCGCATCAATTCCACGTCTAGCCAGTACACTATCACATTTTTCAAGTGAAAAGTCCTTCCTAAACCCCGTCTGCCCATGGTGGATTGGGTAGCCATCGCGGCGTGGTTATGTAACGGTTACTTCCCTCTGATGTGATTGGGTTTCAGATGCTCCCCGGGTGGTCTCGATGGCGCTTACCTCTCCGCTATCTCGACGTCCCATTGTAAATAGTCATCAACTATCACGGACCTTGAGGAGTGTGCGACATATGCTGGAATTTCGAACCAGCGGCTTAAATCAACAATGGTCATCTATCTGTCCAGACTCGGTTTTTACTGCGGCGGTTTCCGTTCTTATTACTGAGGCCCATTCGTTTATCGTGGTAACCACAGGCTAGTTTTGTAATGGATCAATAATGGCAACAGGGTGATTCAAGACGACAGGATGATCCCAGACAACAGGATGATCCCAGACAACAGGGTAATCCCAGACAACAGGGTAATCCCAGACAACAGGATGATCCCAGACAACAGGGTAGTCCCAGACAACAGGGTAATCCCAGACAACAGGGTAATCCCAGACAACAGGGTAATCTCAGACAACAAGGTAATCCCAGACAACAAGGTAATCCCAGACAACAGGGTAATCCCAGACAACAAGGTAATCCCAGACAACGGGGTAATCCCAGACAACAGGGTAATCCCAGACAACAGGGTAATCTCAGACAACAAGGTTATCCCAGACAACAGGGTAATCCCAGACAACAGGGTAATCCCAGACAACGGGGTAATCTCAGACAACAAGGTAATCCCAGACAATGGGGTAATCCCGGACAATGGGGTAATCCCAGACAACAAGGTAATCCCAGACAACTGGGTAATCCCAGACAACGGGGTAATCTCAGACAACAGGGTAATCCCCGCCTATTGTCACATTCCTGGAAAACTTTATTTCCCAACTTTTAGTGAATAGAGAACAATTTCTGCCACTAGTTCTTGTATGTAGGGTGCAACCAAGGCTAATTTTTGTTACGCTCATAGTTATCTTAAAGCATTTCGAACGTGCGATTGTTTCAGAAATGATCGGTACGACTGTATACGACAGTGTATCGGCCACCATCTCCTCGACAAACTCGCTGCAGTGAAGCTTTTCTTGGTACTCGTTTAAATACACCGCTATAAACGGAGTCAAATACACCGAAAAAACCTGAATTTGGTGTAGCCTTAAGCTACGACCTTGGAATGACACTGTCTGGTGATTTTCCAACGGAGCTACGAAAAGAGATTTCCTCCCTTGTAGTAAAAATGGTTTTACTTCCTGTTTTAGTCAGTGTATGCTCGCGGTGTTTTTCAGACAAAAAATGCCTTAAACTGGGTAGCGTATTGTCGCGCGAGGCTGTCTTCTTTTTTTTATCATTCAGATGCTGATTGTACTGTCATTCATGAAGTTTGACTCTCAGCTCTTCCTCATCATCGTATCGTACAGTGTACATATTCAGCACCTTTTCATGAATTTGAATTTGAGTCTTTGCACTTCATCATCGTCATTGTTATTATCGTTGTTGTCATCATCACCGTCGTTGCTTCCACCAATTTTTCACAGGGGTAGGCAACAGTTCCCTCGGCCTGACATGGGCGTATCAAGCAGTTTGGTTAAAAAAGTTGGCTATCACACTTTAATATCATCAGCAATACCCTTATTTAATGTCCATCCGTGCCTGCTACAACCTCTTATTCCGGCATTTCTTGCTAATCCTACTTGAGACTTGTATTGACTGACGTTTGCTTTATGAAGTGTCGTGTATAACCTCTACATACCGTAGGGCATCCACTGAAACATATCTTCCAGCCGTCGCGCTTGTTCACAACTCCATCAATGACGCAACGCAGTATTCGGCAAACTAAACAATCGAGTCATTGATGTGGTTTGGTGTGTTGCAGGTTGGATGTGGTGCCATTGGCTGCGAAATGCTGAAGAACCTCGCCTTACTGGGTGTTGGCACGTCTGGTCTGGTGAGATCTGTGGGATATTATTTCTCGTATCTAAAATTCCCCAGCCCTTCTGTGGACTCGCCTACACAATAACCCTGCTGGACAACAAGCGCTAGACAGTCCACTGACTGCGTTTACTATTTTACAAACCAGATAATAAAAGATTAGTGAAAGATTAAAGGCAACACCTTATAAATGACCTCGGCCTGCTCATAGCACTTGATGGATGCTTGCTATATAGAAGATGAATCTCCATAAGTTAAGAAGGTTTTTTCTTTTCACTTTTACAACTTTTTTTACGACACGGCTAACATCACGACAATCCACACCATTGTGTCAGATCACAGAAGGAATCCGGAAAAGGTGGATATGTTACTACGCTCGCCCTTACAAGAACACCTTGTCAAAATGACGTGTCAGTATAAAGAGTCGTAATGAGGACATAAAAAACCACTGGTTACTGATCTGTCATTGCAATGACTAATAATAATAATAATGAAGCTTTATTTAGAGTGCCGAATTATCCTTTGGTCAATAATGACGAGATGACGTCGACGACACTTTACAATGTTACGACCTAAAAAACATTTATGAAATTATGTTCTGCAATGCCAACTGGTGGTTTTTAACTTGTATGAACTTGTACAATATACACATACTTACGGTGAAGACTTTGAATTATGAAGGATTAAATGTAAATATGTAACACAATGTGAGCTAAGAACGTGCATCAGGACTGTGCAGTAAGTCTATGTGTAAGCACGAGTGAAGAGGAGAGTCTCGAGTTTGGCTTTGAAGATGTTGAGAGTGGGAGATGTTTTGATGTCAAGAGGGAGAGCATTGAAGAGTAGAGCGGATTTGAAGGTAAAAGTACGAACGCCGAAGTGTACTCGCTTAGACTAATGTAAACAAGTGTGGGTTGCCTAGTTCGTCATATCGTATAACACGTAATGTGGAGCTAACGCCTTATTGACAAACTCAAGTTATGTTATGATTAACACAAGCCCGTCCACATTGAAGAACCGACCCATTGACTCCTGTTCATGCGTATGCGTACAGGTCACCATCACAGACAATGATTTGATCGAGAAGTCTAACCTCAATCGACAGTTCTTGTTTCGTCCACATCACATTCGGGTAATACATTAATCTATTTAATTAAGCTTGGGGAGACAGATAGCTGACTGCTAGAACCGTTTTTAAAAGGTCATGTGGTCGAAACCAGCCGACGGTTGACTTTTCTGCGATGATCCTCAGCGAGTCATTTATCCCCGATTGCTGTAGTAAACCCGTCTTTAAAATGGGCAGACGTTTAATCTTACTTTCGTCCGGTAATATGTGAACATCAAAGGTATTGTGTCAGCGCTGAATGACTATCATAAACATTGTGAAACACATCTGAAGGCCTTTATTGACTGATACTTGTAGTTTTTAAATGTTGTAATTAAGTTTTTTTTGTCGATCTATCTCCAATGTACGGGGGACATGGTGTAGTACCTCGATCATTGAACGTTAATACACGACTGTACAAGTTCAATTCCTCATGTCTGACACTTCACAACACCAAAAACATGAAATTTGGGACCTCAGCTTCTCTTTTTGCCTCTCGGTAGACCGACTACGCTCGGGCTGTTTCCCATGTGGCTGCATTCCGGACGCAGTGGTCTCTTGTAGACCTGATATCCTTCACTATCTCGGCATCTCACCATACAGTATCATCACGTATCACGGATTTAGCTGAATGTGCCACCTCGACAGGCAGCCTGTTAATCTCTGAAATCAACGGCGTGACTGAACGAAGGGCAAGGCTGTCCAGACTCGTGGCTCGTGCTTCAGAAATTTTCTAACCGTATTAATTAAAGCCCAACATCTGCGATGGCATGCTGATGTCCGCCTAGGCTAGTTTTGTCAAAGTTGATCTATATTTGGTGATCAGTGTGTCAATAACACGGCCATCATAGCCCAACTCATGCTTGATCGCCAGTGTCCTTCATCCCAATAATTCGCCATCTTTGTCATTTTGATATTTCTTTGCAAGTCATCATAGTTAATACACACTCTAGAATAAATATGGTGTGAGAATAACGAACTGAGTTGAGTTTTTTATTTATAGAGCAAAACTGACTTGGGAGAATGCAAACTAACATTTTGACAACATTTATCATGTCCAGTCATGGGACTGTTGTGAGCTTACATCTTACATAGGCTTCACAATTTGTGGCCAAAAAGTATGCCTAGTAATGACTCATGAATATTAACACTAATATATATCATACATTGTTAATTTATATACCCTGTGAAAAAGTGCTTGTCATTCTGCGGTGTCATACTAACGGTGTGATTTTAGCTCCCAAAAAGCACCACGGCAGCCACATCCACACGAGAAATCAATAAAGGTCAGTTGGATACCCTTCGTGGAGCCCCCGGTAGTATAACCATGCGAAAATTCCCTTCAAAAAAAACCATATTCACATACATATTCTCCAGTCACATTACGCCTGTCCTCAGCAATACGTGTCGTCCAGTGGGAATTCCAGTTATATTTAGCTTCACATTCTTCCACCGTGACCTTTTTAGGCATGTGCTGTAGTTGTCATAGCAACCAGTGTTATTTAGAATAGCCTCACAATATTGTAACAAATATTTAACTTCTTTAAATTTTTTAATGCTATGTTTTTTTTTTAATTTATCACTTACTGTTTTACATATACACACTATTATATATTGTAAATGTTAACCACTGTGGGTAAATGGGCCATTTTTTATATTTTTGTCCTTCCTGGCGGCAGGCTGCACAATGGATATAAATTGGCTCCAAAAGAGGGCCGTATATCTAATTACATACAAATACGTTTACATGTTTTAAGTGTATTTCTGCGTCATTGTTTTTGTCTTAAATCATGCTATGGTCTGATGAATAGGTTTGTCCCATGACTTACTCTTCAAGAAGGTTTATGTCGAATAAAACTATTCACGTTTTAAAAATCCATTCAAGTACAAAAGATATCCTCGCATGTATGTCACAGACCCTAAAATATCGCTTCATTAGAAAGCTGCACTGGAAGAGTGTGGGTGATAAAATCTAAGAGTCATTTATAACGATATTTACGTGAATTTTTCGGACACCTGCGAATATTTTGCAAACATATGTTGTGATCGAATACTTTATGATTTGTCTTTTTGCCCTTCCTACATACCTGTTTCATATCACGGAATTATTTTAATATATAATTATATTAAGTAAAATTATAATAGAATTTAGTCAATATGGAAAACCGACGATTGTCTTTGAATTAAGAATGTAGGAAATTTAATTTTAAATTATCGTTGTTCCCGATGTGCATTTCAGACATGTGTATAAAGGCCCATCAACACAAAGGTTCGTAACCTGTATGTTCTGTCATCTGCACGCTGACAGGTGCGGTGGTTAGAAGCGCTGTCTTTCATGCGAGAGGTTGCGAGTTTGAACCGGCATATCCCAGAGATTTTTTCCCCGCGCCTTCCACTCTAGGAAATGAGCAAGATTTTCATGCTTGAATATTGAGACAGATTTGTCATGGAACGGGTTATTATAAAAATATCTTACGGATGTAATAAGGCAATATTGTATGTGTGACATTTATTTATAAAGTAGCAGCAAAACTCTCTTTTGAAAATACTCCTAAATACGTGTCGTTGACTCGGAACGAATGCATCCAATCACACCCGGAGTTGTCCTCATGAGGGTGATGGGGATGCGTTAAAAACCACGTCTATGGGAAGCTATGGTCAATGGAATTTTAAAAATTTAGCATATGATACGGTAGGCAGTGTTTGAGATTCTCGACAAGTAGCAGTAGCATTAGATAACGTGTTGATCGTAGTTTATTTTGACGTACGTACAGACGCGCAGGTGTTGAACTAATTGTGTTTGGCAGTGTGCTCAGATACGGAGGCTAGCGTGTACGACGATCGATTCTTCGAGAGCCTCGATGCCTGCGTGAATGCCTTGGACAACGTCGAGGCGCGGCGTTACATGGACACGTTAGTATAGCACGTAACTAGGGGTGGGGCGACGTCTAGTAAGTGGGGATATCTAAAGGCAAGTTCTGCGGGTGAGATGAGGTAACTAGGGGTGACTAGGTGTGACGGAGGTAGCCGTAGGTGGTTAGGTTTAACCGGCGATTGCTAGGGGTGACTATAGGTAACGGGTTAATTCAGAGGGATGAAGGGCAACTAGGGGTGATATGGCGTAGTTAGGGGGTAAATAGTGGTAACAAGGGGTACTGCAAGATAGATCTGATTTCGAAATGACATATCTATATAAGTGGCTTAACTTTTGACTTGTCTGCAGCCGGTGCGTGACGAATGAAAGGCCTTTGTTGGACACGGGGACAATGGGGTCTAAAGGTCATGTCCAGGTCATCGTGCCCCATGTGTCTGAGAGTTACACGACCCAGAACGACCCAGTGGATGAGGACATCCCTTACTGCACACTCAAGTCATTCCCTGCCACCATCGAACACTGCATCCAGTGGGCCAGAGATAAGGTAATACGGTCATTAAAGCCATTTACTGAGGCAGTCATGAAAGCCATTATTGAAGCAGTCATTAAGGCTGACATGAAACCCATTATTGAGGCAGTCATGAAAGCCATTATTGAAGCAGTCATTAAGGCTGACATGAAACCCATTATTGAGGCAGTCATTAAGGCTGACATGAAAGCCATTATTAAGGCAGTCATTAAGATGGTCATTTAGGCAAGCATTCGGGTATTCACTGAGGGACCTACAAAGACCAAGGCAGTGATCGATGCCGTTAAGGCAGTCATTGAGGCAGTTGACTGTTTAAAGTCACTGAGCTATAATCGCTCTGAAATCTCGCATGTCGGGAACTGATCTCCAGTTTTCTGCTCTGTTTTTTTTGTCACTGTGATTGTCCCTCTATTCCTTTTACGCACAATGAAATCTATCAAGATGATTCATCATTGGGCTTGTCACCGAGTCTGCTCGTGAGGCAATCACGGAGGCGCTTAAGGCAGTCTATAAAGAGCTACAGATCTTGTTTTTTACGTTACTACGGTAACAACGGCTCATCTCTTGATACCGTCAAACATGATGGGCCATTTTGACTGTACACGCTGGGAATACATTAATATCGAACACTTTTGACCTTTTTCAGTTTGAGTCGTCTTTTGTACACAAGCCAAGTCAGTACAACAAGTTCTTCTCGAGTTACCAGGACTTTGCGTTTCTTATACAGGTACATTAACCCTTTACACACTCCACATCACATTACTACAGCAATACAATTCAGTGACCACAGAGCGCTACGGGTAAATAGGAGTTGCATCACCTCTGTGCACAGAACAAAACGGCAGTTACGTAGAGGGGCTTCGTTTACGCTGTTATCCAGGAAGGTAGCGTCCCTTCACCAAGCTCACCTCGACCGTGTTTGATACGATGACCCTGAATACAGTCAGCCTCACTTTACCCTTGTTAAGGGCTGGATGGGGCCCACACAATGGTTCTGATACCGGTCTATCGTTACACACATACGTTTGGCCAACCTCACTTTAGTTTTGTTGAGGCCCCGATGTGGTCGACACAGCGATTCTTTATATCAGCCTATTGTCACATGCATAAAGTCAGCCTTGCTCTACCCTTGTCAAGGGCCAAATATGGCCCACAAATTAATATATTCCTGAATTGACTGAATCATTATCAACAAACATATTGCCACTATTCAGTATTCACTATCAATAGTCACCGTTGCTGTAACCATGGAGTTTAGGCAGACCGTTGACCTTCGTTCATGTTCGCCACACATTGCCAATGCCCACAGATCCCATGTCGTGCTCTTTAATAAATCTGTGACTAGTGGTTTTTGTGACGTTTGGCGGCAGGATAGCGGTGACCCGAGGCCCACGAAGAACTGTCTTGATCGTAAAAATAAACTATCTTATTTAAGACACGCCGTGAATACGTGCTGGGAGCAATGCATTACTTAAAATCATAATTACTTAAAATTGAGGGCATAACTCTAAACTGCATTTCTGGACAAATTTCATTCACGCAACTAACAAAAAGGCTATCTTGTGAAATATTGACCTCAAATATTAGCCAAGAAAGGCTATCGGATGCAGTTCACAATGAATGTTAATGGCAGCTATTCAGCGTAGATACAGTAACTTCGTCACGCATATCACCCATTGAAGACAATATATTGAAGACAATATTCTTATATAACTATTTTATAGACGGGTTTACTCCAGTAATCGAGGATGGATGACTTGCTGAGGTTCATCGCAAAAAAGACGACCAGTGGGCAGTTTTGAACCCGTGACCTTTCTGTTACTAGTCCAGTGCTCTTTATCGACTGACTACTTCCCTAAAATAATTGCAGCAATTGCGTAATGACAACCATGTCGACGGGGCAGCACAGGTGGCACGTATTCTGCCAAACAAACCAAGCGACTGGCCCGCTTGTCTCCGTATCGCGAGACTCAAATTTGAAAAATACTTCAATCATCGGGTACGTCTATGGTTTCAACTATATACTGATATTGAAATATCAAATATATCGCGATATCCCTCTTGGATTTATGAGGTATTCACTCTTATTCTCTCAAATAAGAGTGCTTTATATGAAAGCTCGTGCTATCATCATCTTAGTAAGTCAATAAGGCGTTACCTTCATTTTTTGTATTATATGGTACAGCTAACACGGCAACCCATATTTCTTGTATCAAATAAATAAGCCTTTTTTCCGCCACTTTCGCTTTATCAAGAACCACGTTTTTGCCACATTTTCGTAACACCAACTGAGTATAACAACATTTTTTATGGTGACGAGGGTAGCCAATGTGGTTCTATGTATAGCTGAAGAGAAATGCGCAGAAAAACCTATCATTGTGACATCAGAGGTATAGGTTTTCCCGTGCATTTCTCTCCAACCACCATTTTTTGGTATCAACCAGCTTGTTTTCCACTACAATTTTTCATAATTAAGACCCTATCATATAATAAATTATTTTATGTCATTTATAATTTTGTAGGTTGTAGTTGTATGCAGATAACAAATTAGTAACATACTGATATGTAGGCTAAAATTTGCAAATATTATATATCCTCATTATATTGTAAAACATATTTTATCACCATTTCGCTCTCCACTCCACTGAGGACCAATTCATTTGCTTGCTCCCTTGTTGTTCCTGATCATAGATATTTTTAGTAACAATATAAACATTTTTTTAGGCCAAGCAATTACTACACTCATTCCCTCTCGACTCAAAATTATCGGACAATGTCAGTAAGTACTAGCGGTATACATCAATATTTATCAGTATTTTTATATTTATAAAATCCTTTGCAAGCAAGTAATGGCAGGGCCACATTTCTTTTCCATATAACCAACCATTATGGTTGCAGTAAACCATCCTTTTATGGGTTAATTCAGCTTTATTTTCGCAAACAATATGTTATGTATAAATTCTGCTATGGGCGATATTTTAGACGGTGTTCCACAAGGATCAATTTTGGGACCTGCATTATTTTATTTATTAATGACCTGTGTAATAAATCCAGTGTATCCGATTTCATGTTATTTGCAGATGATACATATATATTCCAAACAGGAAATAATCTTACACAATCATGCAAGTCTATGAGTAAAAAACTCTAGATTTAGAGATCTGGTTTCAGGTTAATAAAGTGTTGCTAAATGAATTTCATGATATTCACAAACAAAAAACATTACTGGAAGTCCCAAAGTTCTTTTTAACAATATTGAGCTTGACAAGAGTCTATTAAACTAAATTTCTGGGAGTATTTATTGACTGCAAACTCTCATAGATTGAACATGTCAAGCATGTCAAATCTAAAATATCCTAGAGTCTTTATGTCCTACATAAAGTCAAACATATTCTCAACCAACATGCGCTACATTCTCTTATTTGTTCTTCTGTAGTTTTACCTTACATGAATTATTGTTGTGAGATATGGGGGAACACATGTCCAAGTAGACTCACTAAAGTGATTTTATCTCAGAAAAGGGTTATACAAGCAATATAGAATGTACCCCGCACAACACAATTTCAAGCCTTGTTTAAAAAACTTAAGTTGTTACAATTGTAAGATATTGTTAAACTACTAAGTCTCTGTTTCATGTACAAAGTGTATCATAGATTGTTGCCAGAAAGAATCTTGGAATATCATGTCGTAAATAAATCGATTACTCGCTAAAACAGTAAATTTAGAATCCCGAAGCATAGAACTGAGTCATCATTATTTGCTTTATCAATTCTTGGTGTCAAGCTTTGGAATAATCGGAGTAAGGAAATTAAAGAAATTAAAATGCTCGATCATTTCAAAACCAAACTGAAGGGACAATTTTTGTCATCGTTTTAGTAATGTAGTACCTTATCACTCCCTTATTACGTGATTAATATGTGTATTTATGTTAATATGTACATGTAAATGTACTTTACATAATGTGTTATATGACCACACCTGATATCAATTCAATTTCCATGTATCCCAACCATACGTGGTGTTGCTTATAGTGAATATTTTACCACTATCACAACCTTCCGCACTGCTTACCTATACCAGTCTACCTGGACAATTAAGGGAATGCATTCAATAAGTTGTGGACTTCTTCTTTCAACAATTCTACAATATCTTGTATCACTATTCAAATTTTCCAAATGATTCAAATTTTTTCATTTGATGTGTATATGATTAATATTATTATTGTGTAAACGCTGCATATACTGTATTATGTTGAATAACCTATATTTATTATGTCTTATTTATTAAATAGGAGCAAGTAATTGCACTGAATAGAGCACTTCTCTAATGTGATATTTCTCGCAGCCCTTGGGGATTTCTTGCCTACCGCAAGACATTGCAGCGAGAAATATCGCAATGTAATTGCCCTTTAAGCATGCCTCAGAAGGCTAGTAGTTATATTAACGTGATGAATGGACTATCACTTGTGGTGACATGTTTGGTTCATTGTGAAGTGACTGTAAGTGTCAGATACAGTATGAGCCGCCTGCGTCATGGTTTCAGCTTTATTCTGGCAGTCACCGAAGCGGCCACCCACCCCTGTGGAGTTTGACATCGCTAATCCCCTGTATGTATCGGAAAATGCAATATTTCACTGGTTTAACCTTTGATATCGTGTAATATCTACACTGGTATGGCTTTACTGTGACTTCAGCAGTGAGTGTGGCAGTATGGGTTAATTTGTTGTGGCGTGAAACCGTATGTCATGTATGATAAAATGCTGTAATAACTAACTAGTAATATTAACAACTCAGAAGCATTTGAAGAGTAGGGCAGATCTCCATTAAAGGCCACTGTACAGCATTGAAAATGTGTACTATTACAACAATAACTATGACATCACAAATCGCGTGTTTGTGCACATGTCTTTCACATTCTGCAGCTAATGCAGTCAAAGAATCAATTTTATCTTTTTCTCTTTCTCTCTTTATAGAAAATTTCTCAATGCAGACAGTAATTGTAATCACCAGATGTTTATTCAGTTGTTCGATGGTTCATTCACAGCCCCCAAGATAGTTTCATGCATATACGTTTGTGTCTTGCAAAATAAAAAGGTTTCCCTTGTTATCACCTTCAGTCAATATAAGAAATAAAGTCATAAGAACTATTTGACCTAGATTCAGAATAACACAAGCTTTTCTATATTAAGTATACTGGTACATCTGGTACAATCTGTTGTAAACTACTCAAAACTTCATAAGGATCACC
>WURV02096662.1:0-20195 GCA_011762755.2 Epimenia babai | reverse complement strand
ATGTCGCACACTCCGCTAAGTCTATGATAGGTCCATGTTTATTTACAATGAGATGATGACATAGTGGGGAGGTAAGCCACATAGATAGCACATATAGAGCATCTGAAGCGCAGCAAAAGTCCGAGGGAAAAAGCCCCAACAGAACCACACTGCAAGGGCTACCCAGACCCCTATGGGCAATAGAGATTTAAGGCCTTTTTGAGCCCGAAGTACGCCACAGTTAGTATACTGGTTAGAGCGGGATGTGAACCTGGTACCCCTGGATTCAAAGTCAAACGCACAAACCACCACGCCAGCTGCCCCCATAATTATCATATAGGCATCAATTGGGCGCAAGAAGAGCGTGTTCTCGCGGTGAAAGCTGTTTGACGAATCTCGGGTCATCGCCACCAGTTGTAGCCGGCACGTTTTAATAAAATTTTCGGTATCACTACCAATTGTAGCCGCCACGTTTTAAGAAAGTGCGGGGTATCCCCTCTGTTATGTTTTGTTAGAATGCGGCATTTTGCTTGCATACTAAATAGTCCCGACGTGAAACACAGTGAAGTTTAGTTAGGATTTCACCTCTATTACGGAGCTACTTGCTTTAGTCTGGTCTCAGGGGACTGCATAACCGCAATTAATTTAGAACTATCTTCAACCGAATGTATTCACTACCGTAAAAACACCATTTTCTTTCGACGAGTATCGTTGATTAGTCGCCTCGGGCAACGGACATATAGTCGGGTAACCGCACTTAACGACCAGTGCCACTTACACAATAATTACAGTATTTCGGACGGCACACTTCGAGGACTCTGTCTTTGTAGACATAACAGCAATAGGATTGTAGTACTGTTTTCATGGTGAAATTACGATAATGTTTTGGCTATTTGGCAGTAATTTTACCCCAAATTACCGGAAATTACGATAATATTCTCTACAGTCTTATTACAGCAACGGTGAAACATTACATATTTATTCGATTTCTCATGCTAATATACTCGCCCCTGGCTCTCGAGTAATATACAGTATGTTACACGCTCGACTTCTCGGCTGCGTTTGATACTCTCGATTATCGTGTACTTGAGCGTTTACATGCAACGCATGGAATTACTGTCGATCACCTCCTATCTCTTTAGTCGTTCTCAAATCATTTTAGTTGGTCATTTACTGTTTGACGAGAATTACCTCACACGTGGCGTACAGCAAGGTTCCATTCTTAGTCAAATTTTGTTCTCCCTTTATATTGGACCGCTTGTGGACATTATACGAAGGCACGGTGATAATATTGCGCCATGCTGGTGAGAAGTATCTCGGTGTATCGATGAAATCCGTGATTGGATGCGTTGTAAGGTTTTTGAAACCAAATGAAGACAAGAACGATATTTATTGATAGGATAAAACGACTGAAATGTGATGAACTGTTGCGCAATTCGACGAAAGCAATGTAAAATATAAAAAAAAAATCTGTCCAAAATATTGATTTTATTCTTCTCTGGGTCTGGCCGGTTGAGGCTCTCTTTGAAGTGCTCTGCCTTTCTGTTGAGCCGGTCCTGTGTCTTCATCAGCACCTCTCCGTTCCGGTCCTCCCTGTCATGCTTGTGAACCCTCCTGTCATAGTCTTGGTGATCTTATACACTGTCCTAGTGTCTCCTCTGTCAGCTGCTGCCTGGCCTTCTGTGGCTAAACCATCCATGTGTTTTCTCCGATCCCTCCGGACACATTTCTTTGCTGCCTCGTTCTCTCTATAGTTCTCTGCAGCTGCTGCCATCTCTTCCTCACTGTCTGTCAGCATGCTCTGCTTTGTCGCCTTCCTTTCCTCTATCAGCTGCCATGATGTCTTTGAAATCCACCTTTTCTTCCCTCTCTCCCTGTTGCAGAGCACTTGCTTGCTTGAGTCCACAAACACATCCCGAACCTTGCCACATAGGGTATTGCTAGTGTATCTTCCAATAGCTGGAACCTAGTTGCCCATCTCCAGGACAAACTGTCCTTTCACAGTAGCATCTCACAGTCTTCGTGAATCGAACAGCTGTTCACGTCTCTTCTTTTGAACCCCTTCAGTTTGCGACGTATCTTGCACAACACTGGAGAGTGATCGCTTCTTGCATCTGCTCATCTCAGTGCTCTCACGTCCAACATGCACCTCTCCACTTCTGATTGATGGCGATCTGGTCAATCTGGTTGCTGGTCCTTCCGTCCAGAAACACCCAGGTCAGCTGGTGGATGGACTTAAAGATGGTTCCTCCTATTACCGGGCCGTTCTCAAGACAAAGGTTTGCGAATTGCTGCCCATTGTCATTTCTCTTTCCCACTACCTTTTCACCATGCAAGTCTCAAACTATTAGCTCTCTATTATTTACAATATCTCTCGAAAGCGCGACTACTGATCCTGAAATTAAGCTCACGATCTTTCGTAATTGGAGTGTTAGAATATATCAAAAACGAGCATATAAAACAAATATTAATTAGCCTTTAACAATTGACATTTTATTGCAATAAAACGATTTTATATCTACAACGTCACAAATAAATTCAAATAAATAACAAACATATTATAGGATTCATAATTGGACTCTGTATTTGTCACCAGCTATCTTAAGGGAATGTTTCTTACTGTTTTGACTGCAACACATGCATAACACATATAACACGGTTTTTTTGTAGGTGAGTCGATTATCGACGAAGTTAATCAGGTTGTTACGGTGACCCTCTAATCGACAGCCTCACGGGGCGTGTGACAGTGTGACTATACAGATTGCATTTCAGATAACACAACTGCCATTAACCTTTCCCTCTGCAAGTCGGGGTAGTGGCTGGGCTTGAGCTCGCAAAGAAACGATCGGTCGCCAAGGAAACCTGTAAGATTCTTACGACACACACTAATCGAAATTTTGCCTGCGTCAGGCGAATCCGTATAGGAAAAAGTCGCTGTTCGGGGTTATAACATTTTCAAGATATCAATCATCTATTGTCCAACAATTCCGGTACAAACAGCCAGGTTTCCGCCTAACCTATATATTATATAGACCCCCTATTATAGGTTCACCGTCGAATGTTCGTCATCAAAAATGGGGTTTTTTCAGTCGTTCAATCTTGCGATTTGGCCACGTCCAAATACCTCTCTTGTACGGATACTCCACGGTTTGGAACAACCATTGTGGTTTTAAAACAATTCCAGTAGTTCGCAAAGTCATTGTATATGTATTCAATAGTGCAGGTAGGTGGGTGGGCGGACAGGTGGACGTACGGATAGGAGGATATGACGATAGGCGGAGACATCGATTTGGGAGATAGGTAGATAGATATAGATATAGATAGATGGACGGATAGGCATGGGTACACATATAGATGGATATGTAGGTAGATGGGTGAGCGGGCGGGGGGGGGGGGCGGTTAAATCGAACGCACGGATAGATAGGCAAGCAGATATACACGCAGATAAAAAGAATCAAAATCGCTGGGGTACTCCCAGACGTTTTGTTAGTTCGTACATTCTATTTAACAGTTACGCATCCTCTTTCTAAATTCCTGGATCCGTCACCGATTTCCCTAACCGTCCCGGTACAGACGCGGACTTTCATTCCCTGGGGTTCGCGATTGCCGCTTTATATGTCGCCTACTGACCCACCTTAGGCACATATCTTAATCCCGAACGCGGTAATTGACAGAAGTCGAGCGAGCGGATGGAATATTAATGGTGTTTTATAGCCAGCTAATCAAATCAGCCGAGAAATTCGTGAATAAATAACGATGACGCTGATGTTCGGTAATCCAGTGATTAGTATCGTAATGTAATAAGCAGCAACGACGGAACGAAAGTCGGCGCCTGCGTTATGAAATTCCATCATACCATTAATTTTGCACATCGCTTCCAGGGCGTCGGGTAAAGAGTTTTCTATACCCTGGCGTTTACTCAAGCCGACGTTTCAAACTTGACAACAGCTTCCGCGAACAGATGGCTGTGGTTTAATCTCATCCACATCTTGGGATGTTCATGATATCTTCCCGTAAAATGGATC
Organism: Epimenia babai; assembly: GCA_011762755.2. Lineage (NCBI taxonomy): Eukaryota > Metazoa > Mollusca > Solenogastres > Cavibelonia > Epimeniidae > Epimenia > Epimenia babai. The sequence continues at coordinate 16,191 of WURV02096662.1, read as the reverse complement.
CACAATATCATTATGAAGTAAAAATCTAAGGAAATATGAGGGGTCTTTTGAGGAACACCTGCATCTTTGTAGAAATTCGCAGTTTTGCAGACATATTATTTAACTGTTGTGTTAGGCTATGATTTAACTTAATATGTTACATTTCATTTCGATGTTATGTTAGGCAATGTTTTAACTTACTTTCTATTGTGTTATACAATATAATTAGTTATTAAACCAAATGTATATAGGCTCTTTAGAGACATACTAGTAGTCAGGGCGCCTGGACAAATAAATTATTATTATCATTAAATATAAGCCACTCAAGCCTTCGTATATGAAATGAAATGAAACTGAAACAGTTATCGGGCGATTAAAATGGAAATGCCACGCAGTTTTATAGACCGACGAATGAAGCATAACTGTCCGTTGGAAATGCGAAAAACTGTCATCATACTCGTATATAACAAAGCCCTCGCGCGCAAACAACGTAGCATGTAAAATATAAACACTGACATTGATGTTTAGTAATGGACGCAGCAATGGCGTGCATGCAAGAAATTTATCGCCTGATAAAATGCAAACGCGGCGTATTAATATTTATGGAGTTGCAACTCTATCGCGGTTTCGAGCTTTATTCATTTACGCAATGTCATTCGTATCCATCTGACCGAAGAGTCCCCGGGGGACGGCAGTAATATAAGGGAGTTGACTCGCATTAAAACAGAAAACACTAAAGCTGCGTTCAGACGATTGTTCGCGTACGCGAGGGATCCGGCGTCCCTGCGATGGGGCGTTATCATCATTCTGTTTGATCTAATTTCGCTGGTTAAGCGAGGGATGATTGAAATAAGTGGCGGAGGTAAATCTAACTAATTTCTTAGAACGATACGTTAGTTCTTTGGTAATCGCCTTCGATTTGCATAACCGAAATCGTTAAGGTACGATGGACCACTTGCTATTGACCTTTCTTTTTAAAGTACCTAGAAACGTATTCCTTATTGAGAGAGTAAAAATATACACGGGTAGATCGACTGAGAAAATATATTCATAAAATACAATCACGTGCCCTGATGAGCACACTAATCCAGAGCAACAAAAAATAAATGGGAAAACCACGAAATATCAGTAAATCTGTAAACGCATCCATTATTTTGAAATAAACTGGACCTTAATTAATGTTACCTATCAGACTAGTAATGCGAGAGTCGGTAATGTGACAGAAGAATCGAGTGGGAGTGTATAAAACGAAAAAAACCTTGGAACAGTTCAGCGCAACGCCGTTCTGTGGATATGGCCGAGTTACCAAGACACGTATCTGCCGTTGGGATATGAACGCCCTTTCACTAGAAAACCCCACAGTTAGTTGATTGACGACGCAGACACTAGAACCAACGTTTCTCTGGAATTGAATTCAAATATCAACCCACTAAATCACGTGCAGAATAAGGAAATCCCCTGCACCACTTCTAATGCCAGACGCGTCAGCGAGCTATTGGGGTGACTAGTGATGTTGAGGAATTCGTGAAAATCCTGGCTGAAAAACAAAACCCTTGATATGTGTATAGGATTTCTGACATTGTCAACAGTTGTCTCGATAAATGTTATATATGTCATCTTAGCTGTAATTATCTTTTGTATTAACCTGGTCATTGTTTTCCACCGAATTAATACCGCATCTTTCTTAACCACCAAACTCCCAGTCAATCAAATATGCGTACAAGAAAAGGAATGCGTAAGCTTTTGTTACGCACGCACAGCTGAGAATCCGCTCCGACCGTCTGCTAGCTGTCTCTGCCACTGAATGACTTTACGGGCCTATTTTTGCGGTATTGCGTTAGTTTCGCAATTTCCATCGCGTCGTTTCCTGAAAATCGCTTGCGTACACTCATGTTAGCTGTAACATGGCTGTTACGTCAATCTTCTTTATTCTTGCGTTCGAAATAATCGCAGTCCGTCAATACTCATCAGCGTATATTTTAGTTAGAACACCGAGAGAAGAAAGAGAGGTGGAGTCAATCCGGTATGACTACATATTTTAGTGAAATGGGAGGTATAACTTCCGTATAATAATAATAATATATTGGATGGAGAACGGAATTATACAGTTTGAGTTATTACACTGCAACAATAAGCAATCCCGAAGTATTCGCACGATTTCATCAGTAACATCCGGAAACGGATCGCGTTTAATAGGGAGTTATTATTTTGGTCGCGTGAGAGTTTGTCGCAGAAATTTAATACGCGGTTTCGAACGAGAGTCGAACGTATTTATGAAAAAGTCAATAAAATCTCTAACGGAACCAAAAACTTTATCGAATTCGACCGACGGAAATTAGCACTTATTTACAGGAAGAACCATTGGCCAATAAAGGAAGTGCGATTCCCGATGAGCTTCGGTCGAAAATGACTTGATTTACCAAGAAAGAACGTGATTTTATGAGATACGATCGTAAGGAATCTTCTGACGTTCCGCGGGAGCGAGACGCGAAATGTTTCCCACGTGGATTCATCGACAAAAGTACGAATAACATAAAAAAATCGTGCGAGAAGTACGTTGGGTCTCGTTCATTGCGGCTTCACGTCAAATACAAACGTTCGAACACGCGGCCAGTTAATTTACCATGCAATAAAGCCGCAAATATGTTCGTATCCGCAATTACAGTGCATACAAGCGCCGGTCTGTAGGATAGGTGGCGCATTATTTAGGAAATTCCCCATTGCCAGGCTGATCCATATCCTGCTAGATAACATGGTATCTCCATCTACAGAACCCGAATGTAACGTTTCAAGTATTCATTTAATTTATAATAAATAATAATAATAATTCATTTGTTTTGGAGGCGCCCTAATAACTAGTATGTCTCTAGGGCGCCTATATACATTTCGTGTGATAACCAATTATATTGAATAACACAATAGTGAGTGCATATAGGTAAATCGTAACCTAACACAACAGTTAAATGAAAAGATATGAAATATCTAATTATATTGCATAACACGATAAAAAATACATTTAAGTTAAATCATAGCCTAACACCATCATTTAGTGAAATGGAATGGAATTCTATTTGAGTTCTAGTGCCCTCTCAATACTATGTCAATATATATGTCAATCAAAGACTCCCCACAAATTTATGGTAACTATGTAATTACTAATTTACGGGCAGAACACAACAAATAAAGAGGATATAATTTATTTAGCTGAATATTTTATAGTTGATGATTATTTTCAATGAGATGACGCGATAGCGAAGAGGTGAGCGGCATAGAGGTCATCTAGAGAGGATCTGATACAACCACGTCAAAGGGAAGACGATATATAACCACACTGTTAAGGGCGACCCAAATTCCTATGAATGAACTGGCTTTCTGGCATTTTGTGCCCGAAAAACGCTACAGGTACTCCACTGGCTAGAGAAGGAATCCATCCTGTATGTATTTGTGTATCCTGTTTGTCCCACGATCTATCCCGGACGCAAATCCGCCCCCACTGATGATGAATTCAATGTAATGTGCTCATTTCATTTCAGGAATAACGATTCTCATACGGACTTAATTGGTAAAAAATTATCGAGTTTATCAGCTAATAAAAACTCCGCCGCCAGACCAATTGCCTACGACAGGAATGATTCGTACGAAGAAGCGAATGACTGGAAAATACCGAACTATGTTCGGTTTAGAAATCTTGTGTCGAAGGTAGACAGCTTGGAGAAGAAGATGGCGTATGTACAAGAATTGGTGATGCCGAGAATGCTGTCGATGAGGCAGGGTCAGGGTCACTTCACGATGAGCGAGCTGTTAAGAGCTGTGCTGACTGTGAAGTCCGTCTTGAAGTCTTTAACGTCGCGTGTCGTCGCCATTGAACAGCGGCACACAAGTAAGTGTTTTAACTACCGCATACGTAAAATAATGTTTATAGACTGCATAAATTAGCCAGTAATGCCCGTTTACAAGCTGTTCACAAGAAAAAATAAAAGGTATAAGGTAGCTGATCGAATGGCGATATGACATGCACTCTCCAGCGCGATAGCCGCAATTTAATGCAGTTGTAGCCTCATTCTTCCGATGAATAGTAACCTTAGCTCATTCTAATATAAAAAGCATCAACCCATTTAATATGAAAGAGCTTCATCTGAAACCCAAACCCAACCCTTGTTGATATAAAAGAGCTCCATCTCAAACCCAAACCCAACCCTTGTTAAAAAGAAAGAGCTTTATCTCAAACCCAAACCCAACCCTTGTTAATATAAAAGAGCTTCATCTTAAACCCAAACCCAACCCTTGTTAAAATGAAAGAGCTACATCTCAAACCTAAACCCAATTCTTGTTAATATGAAAGAGCTTCATCTGAAACCCAAACCCAACCCTTGTTAAAATGAAAGAGCTTCATCTTAAACCCAAACCCAACCCTTGTTAATATGAAAGAGCTTCATCTTAAACCAAAACCCAACCCTTGTTAATATGAAAGAGCTTCATCTCAAACCCAGAACCAACCCTTGTTAATATGAAAGAGCTTCATCTCAAACCTAAACCCAACCCTTGTTAAAATGAAAGAGCTTCATCTCAAACCTAGAACCAACCCTTGTTAAAATGAAAGAGCTTCATCTCAAACCCAAACCCAATCCTTGTTAATATGAAAGAGCTACATCTCAAACCTAAACCCAATTCTTGTTGATATGACAACGAGTTAATCTGAATTTGCCGTTAATTCAGAAAGCCCTAACCTCAACCCAATATCTTTCTACTTTGCTCAATTATCAGTCTATCCCAAACAATAAATGTTTAATCACGAAAATTTACAATGCTGTACGCGAACAAAATATTATTATAGTTTTATTCATTATTGTAATCTGGATGATTATTACCACTTTATATAACCCAGACTATTTTACGGTAACGCGCTATGCAAATCAAACGGTTATGTGGTTAATAGCATACAGTAAAAATTACTGGGAAAACCTATACATCTGATGGTACTCGAACTCACGGCCTCCAGATAACCGTCATGGTGCTCTATCAACAGGTCGACTTATGTTGGTCATACAATGCGTGTTGCAAGTTGATGTTTTTATGTGATTTCCGATTTCTATGACCTCATTGTTTATAATGGGTTGGGCGACGAATGATTTTCTGTGCTGCTTACTTGAGAAGACCGATGGTAGCCAATGTGGTTCTCTGAATCGTTGGAAAGAAATGCACAGTAAAAAACTATACCTCTGATGGTACTTGAACTCACGACCTACAGATAACCGGCATGGTGCTCTACCAACTGATCTACAGAGGCAAGCTTTCCCCTCTGCATCCCTCTGCATTTAACATTTATGTTTATTACATTAACACGTCATTACATGTTGTATTTGACACCATTTTGAGAATGCTTGCCCTTGTAGCTCAATTTCGAGAGCTCCACACCGGTAATCTGGACGTCGTGCGTTAGATTTCCATAAGAGGTTTAGGTTTTTCTGTGCATTTCTTTCTAGTTATTCAAAAAAACCACATTGGCTACCCCTATTCACATCAAGTAAAAAATTAATATCGCTCAATCGCTCGCCGCTAGCAGATAGCGTATCGACGAAATATACGTTCAATAATGAAAATGTATACGATAATGTAAAAATCGTATTTCTAAATTTACGCATTGTCCCCGCGATGCGAGCCATGGATATTTTGGAGAATTAGGACGATGGCTGTAACTCGATGCAAGGTTGAAATCGATAATGCAGGGTGGGGATAACGTGATTTGTTAATTGAAATTCTGTAAAATCAGACACGTATATTTGGAAAACCTACTAATCGTGGTTACACTTGGGGCGTAGTGCTTCTGTGAGTCCCCTATTTCTAAAGATTCCATCTTAAAACGTGCCTCTATACCTTGTGAAATACGGTAAATATTTTTCACATTTTTTGCTTGGTTCCAGCAGTCCGTTAGTTGAGGGTAACGCGGTGAGTGATTAAGCCCGAGTAATTCGTTGGTTGTGTCCGCGGTTTTGATCACATCAGTACACGCATCCATCGCGGCCACGGAGTAGCGTTGTAAACTTCGGTCGATTTGTATCACACAACGCTTAAATACCCCGAGAAATGGTATATTATAGAAACTCTTAATAAAATAACCGTATTTAGATAATGGAGAAAGATGAAATTTTGTGTGTATAACAAAAAACAATATACAATTCACATATAAAAAGATGTAAATATTCATGTACAGTTAATTTTGAACAATGTACATTAATATATTAGGTGATATAACAAAATGATTCGTGTGCATATTATAATATGCTACTAATAACCGACTGGAGAATGGGATACATTTTTCATGGCGTAAACATACTGTTGTAGCTGTATTCTTAAAATAAAATATCGAGTGAGGTTCTGCTAGGTTCAATACGCATCTCACTCGCCCTTCCCTCGTCAAGGAAATGTGGGTTAACGTCATAGAGATAGGGTGAAACGATAATACCTTTCGACAAATTGGCGTCCGAATATCGACGAGCTGATGTATTTTAAGTGCATCACCTCAGGCGCAAGAGTGAAAACGCGGTGCCCCAAAAACTGCCGATTAACAAATATACACATAACAAATACGAGCGTTTATATTAATCTCAGTGCGTCGAGGGCATCACATTTGGATTCAAAGTCAAAAGCTTTAACCACTACGCCAGCTGCCCCCCCCCCCATACGTACGTATAGAATGGAATCTATTATGCAGATTTCGGCCATGACTGAATGAAATTGACCGATGTCGATTCCACGTCTAATCTTTAACGATAAAAACTGCCATTTTTCGGTTGGCAGACGCGGACTGTGAACGGTACATGGGTACTGGCGTGCGGCGCATATACCCGACGTTCTGGGACAGTCCGAGTAAAGTGTACTGTGCCGCTGGGTGGACTGTCATACAACGTCGCTACAACGGAAGTCTGTGAGTACGATGGATTTCGATATCGAGGTCCAAACACTTTTCGCTTCAAGCACCCACACACGTCACATGCACGCACGCGCACACACGCATACATATACACGCACGCACATGAACACATTAACAACCGCTCACTTATTTACTCTTACACTCACTTCGTTTCCAGTGTTCAAATTTACTATTGTTTTTCTTCCAAAGTTCAAACACAGATATAAATAAAACTAGTGTTGGTACGTATTATTCCCTCTCCCTATTCACTAGTCAATTCTTCGTATCATTCGGAATTAGCTTAGATATGTACATGCTATAAATATGGATGATTAGCCGATGTTCCTGGTCGTTAATGCCACATTTTATGACGGATCGCGCGTGGTTTATGAGTCGTCCCAGCTTAATAAATGTGGGTACTTAAAGCTCGTGGAGTCTGAGGCGTCTCTAACCGATGCTACACTATACGCGATCGGTGCTATCGATGCTACTCCTCGTATAATGGTTGGAGAATAACAGGCGCGTTACTCGAAATAACAGACCAGTTCCGCGGTTGATTTACACCGATCCGACCGGTTGATTTGTATGGACCAATTTTGCTGGTGGATAAGATGGTTTAACGAAGAAGGCTTGTACTAAAGCTGTGGAAGACGACGGCGAATAATGAGTATTAAAGTGGGATATTGACGGTTTTACTGTATTTCGGTTTACTGTTACTATACCGATTACCTACCGGATTCCTAACATACAGTATAATTATTAGCTATATTTTCGTTGCATCGGGAACACTGGTTCGAGAGGGGAAGACCCGTCGAACGTGGAATAAAAAGAAATTTATTTGATTAAAGTGTACTTATCAGCTGAGCTGTCAAACACACTTCACATGAAACAATAGCCTAATGTTCTAAGACTAAAAAGTAATTACTCAAGGTCGCTAAAATTAACACCTAACTGTATACAGGTGATACAGATTAATTTTCGATACTATTATGTACATTTACAGTGAGCATGAAATAAATAACAATGTTGAATAATACAGAGAAAAATAGAACAAATTTTAAAAAATGGGATCATATGTCATATGTCGGCAAAGTCGCCATTCATATAAACGTTATAGAAATGTCTGCAAGGACAGTTGGTATCCAATATCCATTCAAAAAGTTTCCATTTGGAAATTGCCATCAGAGCCATCACTACCAGGAGCGAAGAGAGACCGGTATAGGAATGAGAGGAGGAAACGCGGACCACAGGGTACAGTATTAATACCCACAATAAAAACAATTCTTCAGTCATGGCTGTTACCTGTGAGGGTGAAAACTGGGGCTGCCGTCCCAGGAACAGACAATGCAGCCACAGCAAACGCTGCATCGACCGACCATGGAGTCGTGTTTTAGCTTCCCATTGTCTCTTGAGACAGTCTGATGCCAACAAGACACCCTGAACGTATAATATATGTATATATATGATCAATAAACACTTTACTGTATTATATAGTATTATTTGAACATTCCGTATATAGAAATATGCATAATATGTTGATTGATATACACTCAAGACCAACACCAACACTCATCATCCCTAAGGTCTCTCGTGTCTTTCAAGGCCAGAGATCATTCTCTTTTGCAGCAGCAACTCTCTGGAATAATCTCCCATCCACAATCAGAACAATCCAAAATTTCAATTCATTCAAGAGCAACCTTAAGACATATTTGTACTCAAAATGCTATAACAACTCATAGTTTTTCTTAGTATAAGTATATATTTTTATAATTTTAATAGCACATATAACGTATCAATACATGTAAAGGGCGTCTGTTAATATACTACCACTATATTTAAGAAGCACTCTAATAACCCCTATTATTATTATTGTTGTTATTTATTAATTAATTGTTGACGTGGCATGTCTTGCGTATTGTGTATTACAAGGCGGAACGCGGTAAATACAACATATTCCCCTTTATTCCGCTACGGTCAATATGTAGAGTCTGTTACTGCTGCATATGGTAATTAAGTACCACAAAGCTGTCTGCGTCACTAATAAGTAATAACCAGCTCGCTGTCCCACGGGAAATTTAGTCGCGTTGGGGCCCCATTAGTAATTAAGTCACATAAGACTGAACCACGCGGTCGGGCGGAGAGATGCAATTGGCACATTCCGTGAAAATGATTACTCCGCGCAGTTGATTTGGGGGCCTGCTGGGCCCCGAGCAACCATTAGACTACCATAATAACCTTTATACAATGCATTTCTGTCCGAATTTCACCATTGCATTTCACCTTATACCCACGGGGCATCCTAATTCGATCCAGATTTCATATTTTTATGCTTTACAAAACGCATAACAGAATTCCTCCCAAAATGGCCGCGCTACCGCTCCGCCGGACTGCCTTAATAATAAATAACTTTTCGTGCCCCGTCATTTCGCACGATGTGCGATAATGTACTGAACTACACCCCCTCGATGTGTGTAGCTTTCGATCGCGGCATACGGGTGCATCTTTAAGTAACTCAATACACATTCACTCCTTAGATATGACGACAAATTAGATACTTCGGCAAGTATAACCTGCGTGACTGATGAACTCACATGTATATATGACTCGATGGGCGTTTTCCTCGTCGATGAGCATAGTGGCCTAGGACTGACTGGGGGGTAACCATCACGTGCGGAAAGCATTAGAAAACCGTGAGTCATCGAAGAAAATGCATGAAAATAATCCAAGAATACATCCCATACACATTCCCAATACGTCTTCAAACATTTGTTTGAGTAATTTTTTTATTTTAAACCTTATTCACACCTAATATGCTTTCTTAACTACATACCCACGTTGTTCGATTTTTTATATTCTTTACTACACGAATAAAATATCGATGATTGAATTGGACATTTAATTATACCGGATGATGCCGGTTGATACACCAGCCAGACTTGCACCAGATGAAGCTAAAAACAATGGTACCAAACCAAACGGGGGAGGGTGTCCATAAACGCACTCGGGTACAAGAAGCCTAGGTAGATATGAAAGACAGCTCACGTGATCTAATGAATAGACACATCACATAGATGTTGCGTGTAACCAAAAAAAACATACGATCGAGATCTAGTAGAGTGCGATGTTTAAAGACTATTAATTAATGTATGATGACAATGATATGTTGATGATGACAGTACACATACACGTCTCTTCACAATTGATGAGAGTAACTACAAGAGTTATTGAAGACACATGATACTGTGTTGTTCCTGAAGACACACGATACTGTGTTGTTCCTGAAGACACACGATACTGTGTTGTTCATGAAGACACACGATACTGTGTTGTTCCTGAAGACACACGATACTGTGTTGTTCCTGAAGACACACGATACTGTGTTGTTCCTGAAGACAACATGATACTGTGTTGTCTTGTCACTAAACACACGTGATACTGTGTTGTTACAGAAGACAACATGATAGGCTACTGTGTTGTTCCTGAAGACAACATGATGCTGTGTTGTTACTGAAAAAACACGATACTGTGCTGTTACCCTAGACAACAGAAAACTGTGCTCTTACTAAAGACACATGATACTGTACACGTCGTGCTGTATATAATGACGTATATCTTAGAGCATGAATTACTAAACTGGTTCTGTAAATAACAAGGGCGAATTGAGCAATGCGTCGGAAAAAACTTTGCGTCTGTTGGGGCTGGAACCCACAATCCAAGTAACCGGTCGAGTGCTTCACCAAATGTGCTACTGTTGCGTGACCACGTCTGCCGTTGTAACTCAGTTGGTAGAGCGCAAGGCCGGTTATGTGGTGGTCGTGGGTTCGAACGGGGGCAAGGTTTTTCTGCATCCAATTTATAGGATGTATTCAAGTGATTTTACGTACTGCGCTGATATATATGAAAGCGACATCCTAATTTGTATAAATGCCCTCTGGGATACCTGTTAGTATTTTGTGCCATCGGCTGCTATACCTAGCCCTGCGGCGTCGTTCGTTATAAGTGACTAAAATGTAAACACCGCAAGAGTTTCAGACGCTTTTCCAACGTGAATACACCACGTCATCTGTCTGACATGTTTTTGTTTTAGATAATTTCAATGGAGGTAGCCAATGTGGTTCTGTGAATAACTAAAGAAGAATGCATAGAAAAAACCTTTACTTCTGATGAGAAATTTGTTTCAGATGCGCTCTCTCCGCTATTTTATCATTTTACGCGACATATTCACCACCTGAAACATTCATCTGTGTGTGGCACCCGTGGTTAGTGCCTTAGTATTTCGTACCAGTGGCTTGACTCGACGAATGTTAACTCTGACTGAGCGGTTTGTACTTCGGCAAATTCCTCGCCATTCTTAAGGGCAAAGAAGTAGGCTACTTGCAAAACCGTGAAGAAATACTACGTCCAGAGTGGATAATAGCAGAAAAAATAATGATAGACAACTTATTGTTAGTTCGAACCATCATATTAGTCGCGTATCGCGAATTTGTGGTTGACGAAATTCCCTTTTCATACTATTCTCGATGTAAAACTTACTAACGTCACAATAGACCGTCTAAGAGTTTATTTGAAACTCCGACTGTTTTTTTTCAAGCGTTTGGTGGTCGAATCTGAGTATACTGCGGTCTGCGCAATAACATCGTAAATATTTTGATTGGTTGATATAAATGACTCCCAGTCCGAGTAACCAATCACATTGCATGAATGCTAATGAACAAATTCGTACATCCGATTGCAGCGATTTCTACCGGAAATGGGTCGATTACCGAAACGGATTTGGCGAACCGGACGCGGAATACTGGCTCGGAAATGAGAAGATCCATAGGATGACGATGGCGGCTGACTATAAGTGAGTCCGTTAGAGTTGACCATAATAGTGGTATCAACGCCGTTAATGCATTAATTACTAGAAACGATACAGAGACACTAAAAACGGTCTGTAATCGATCTCAGCAGCTATCCATCAAATCGCTAAGTGACGGTCTGTCTACCTATTAGTCTAGTATGGCTATAATTTTCCAAGCGACTCGTTTCGTTTTATGTCGGATGCCGACCGAAAAGTATTATTGCAAACTATCCGGTACTATTTACTACTGATTATCGTCATTGCCATCATCATTAACGAAACCTCTCGGTTGATTTGTTGAATACCGCGCAGATGCCTACGGCGTTTCCACCATTATTAATGCTAACGCCGTCGTCGCAATTGTGACAGCTTTTAAGGCGTCCAGAAAATTAATGGGTACCCGGCACTTTCTTACGCCATATTGGAGGTCGCCACTGACCGAAGTAGCCCAATCTGCGAGTTCCAGGAGCGACGCTGAAACACGCGCTCTGTCCGTCGCGCGCTAAATTGCAATTAGACCACGGAAGGCTTTCAAGTCATTTCCTTGGCAGATCGGCATCCATTCTCTGTGTAACATTTAAGCGATAGTAATACAAACCTCTCTATTCACGTATCGAGTTCTTATTAATCTAATCTAACTCGATCATAGAAGAGGCCTTGGAATCCACTTCTACATTTGGCCTCTCCAAATATCGCGATTCTCTCCAATATGGATGAGTACTACCTTGTAAACCAAAATATGTTATAATTCACTGGGTAACCACTCGGTTCGGAGATGCGGCGACAGTACTATTGTAGCATATAAAATTTATCGACTAGTTATGCGGATTGTAATTATCTAAATTGGTTTCATTCCATGGGTCACGGTGCAGTTGATTTATTGCTAAACGTAGTCTGCTCATTAGTATAAGAGCTAAGGCGTAGCGACAACTCGAACAAGTATCTCGCCCATTTACTTATACAGTATTTACTATCGCATCTGATTGACGGTCGCGGGGATCAGAGGTCCATGTCAGTTTGTGGCTCGTTGCGCCATCATCGATTAATTATTGGTTATCCGTCACGAAGTCAAGCGCGCCCGTACCGGCTGTCGGTTTTCCTTAGTTCGCGATATAACGTTCCTTTCAATTGGGCGTACCGCCGATAATTCCCACGGTCTTATCGGATGTCGTCCGCACTTTGCGTAAGCACCGCCATTATTTTAATATATGCGCTATTCATGTTTTTCTGGCTGAATTTTATCGAGGCTTATTTGTTTGCCTAGTTCGTTTGACATCCGGTATATATATTCTGTGTACAATGCACTTTTCGTTTGCTGGTTGTATTGCCCGCGCGTGTTACGCGTTCATTTAACATTCTGTATTCGTTGCCACAAAAAAACGGTGTTATCATTGCCAATTTCGCGTCAATTAGCGAGGTTCATTACATACTCTATTACTATCGTCGTCTGGCTTCCACAGCCCATCCAATGAACTAACGATTATAAGCGCGGCTTTTCACGCGAGTGATTGCGAATTCGATTCCGGGCGACAAAGCGATCCCTCCTGCGTCTCGCCATATAAATTAAGCAAGCTTCCGTATTTCAATATCAAGCAAAAGTTGTACCGTGGTAGATCTCATCAGGGTATAAGGCATCAAATATTGTAAGTGCCACTGACATAGCCGCCATTAATTCGGCAGCACTGGGACTTTTACCTTTTTATTATCAGTATCACCAAATACCATCCTGTCTTGTGATGTATTAAATCCCTCTTTAAAATAACTGCGAAAATACAAAGGTAACACCTCGTTGATTAACTATATAAGGATTATTAAAAGCTTCGTATATCAAGTATACTTCGTCAGGTGCAATCACTTTCCTACATGGCTAACACGGCAACCCACACTTCTATACCTAAAATAACTGGTCAGAAGTCTTCAGATATTCCACTCATTTTAACTCTTGGCTACGTGTCTTCAATTGTGGTCACATTTGTGTGTTTAACGAATACGTGTTTAACTTCACTACAACGCGGTTGTTCCATACCCAATGCCACGAGTCCCACTCAAACGAAGCCCGTTCACTCAAATAACCCACGCTCGTGGTTAACCCCATTTCCGCTACGTTTATATAGACACCCAGCTTTAACGAAGCTATCATTTTCTGAACATCTTTCTATCGCAAAACCAAAGTCCTCAGCGTACGCGACATTCTGCCTTGAGCTGATATTATGCAAATAAAAATAACTTAGTATCAAAACCGGAGTTATAAAAGGGCAGTTAATTTCAGAATACAAAGGGAGATAATAAAATCGATATTTCATGGGCCGTATGCTTCGTATTCGGTGCTTGAAAATCCTGTTTTAACTTCATAAATGTATCGTTGTCACTTATTTGTGCCATTAATCTAACGAATCCACATTTTCACCCGTACATTTATTTCTGAACAGGCTGCGTATTACTATGGCGACGTGGACTGGGCGACGTTACGTTGCCGAATACGGGCTCTTCCGACTCGACTCGGAGAAAACCGGATATCGTCTCCGCGTTGAGCGGTTTTCGGGGAACGTTTTCGACTCTCTGCGCAGGCAACATTCGAGCGAGTTCAACCACAACGGGCAACCGTTCAGCACGTTCGACCGGAAAAACAACGACGACGCCGTCGAAACGAACTGCGCCGAGAAATTCCACGGGGCGTGGTGGTATAACGATTGTTATTCGTCGAATCTTAACGGACGCTATTGCTCGCGTAATGAGACAGCGCTCGACTGCGTCGTGTGGTTTAACTTCTATAATAAACTGATATTGCGCGCCGTTACCATGGCGATTAGAATCGCGGCCTAACGGCACACGCGCGTTCCCGGTAAAATCTATTTAGGCCCAGCGCAATCGACCACTCTCGTTATGGGATATTTTGTATGTGGAACATAATAGAAGAATGTCAAGTTGACAGGTGACACGTGTTTAATGGGACGTTTGTCACATTGATAGAGGTGACCCGTCGTGTTTAAAGTGACGTGTGTCACATTGACAGAAGTGACCCGTCGTGTGTAAAGTGACGTGTGTCACATTGACAGAAGTGACCCGTTGTGTTTAATGCGACATGTGTCACATTGACAGAGGTGACCCGTCGTGTGTAAAGTGACGTGTGTCACATTGACAGAAGTGACCCGTCGTGTGTAAAGTGACATGTGTCACAGTGACAGAGGTGACCCGTCGCGTATAAAGTGACGTGTGTCGCAATATTGGAGGTAACACGCAGTATTCATGTCACAGTGTCACAGTGAAATGGCTGGCATGAAGTATTGCAGTGACAGGTCATCGTGCATCAGGTAAAGGTGCAGGCTGCGTCCATGCTCTATATCTGAAACAAAGCGCGACATACACTGTATGCCGATGTGGGACAATCGACGAATGAAGGGTGTAGATGCAATACGAGATATACCCATATTTTCGAAATGGGAGATGATTAGCGTTTTAATACTGTGACCCTTTAGGGGGATTTTTATGGCGGCTTCGTCATTCTTAGGTTATCTTAATCACTAAAATCGTTCATGTAAATCAATGTGTGAAATTCTAAGGTATTATCAGTTATAAGAATATGTGGCTATAATGTGTGCACAGTTTGTCATTTTCAATGTCCTATAATATTGGAAAAACAGATGCCGTAGCTTGTTGCATTTTGCAAAAACTGATTTTATACATCGACGAACTATCGGAATAGACCGCGAAATGTGTCGAAAATAATAGGTTGAAATATGCGTTTTATAAAATAGAAAATAACTACCATAATAACGCAAAAATATGCAAAATGTCAATCAAACTAGAGGGAGTCAGTTCAACATATTATAACATTTTAACACTATAACATTATAACACTATAACATAACACTATAACATTATAACACTATAATGTAACAACACTATAACATTATAACACTATAACATTATAACACTATAACATTATAACACTATAACGTTACAACACTATAACACTATAACATTATAGAATTATAACGTTACAACACTATAACAATATAACGTTCTAACATTATAACACTATAACATTATAAGACTATAACATCACAACACTATAACATAACACTAAGAGATTATAACACATTAAAATAACGTATTATCGTATACATGTAGGTAGCAAGGGGCGCTCGGAGTTACCCATAGTCTTGGCCAACGTTGGTTGTTTACAAAGCCGGCCTAGACTACGATCAATGCAATAACCCAGTTAGCCTCAATCCTTATGGCGTGACTCATTACATCACGAACCACCGAGAACGCTGCGGGCAGCCCATCCGTCAAGCCACACATCGAGTCTCCCTCCCTCGACTCTCCCTCCCGCGATTCTCCCTCCCTCGACTCTCCCTCCCGCGAGTCTCCCTCCCTCGACTCTCCCTCCCGCGAGTCTCCCTCCCGCGAGTCTCCCTCCCGCGAGTCTCCCTCCCGCGAGTCTCCCTCCCGCGAG
>WURV02096661.1:0-42942 GCA_011762755.2 Epimenia babai | reverse complement strand
ACAATCTTACACGTAGCACTTACTGGTATCGCATGTCATCAATAGCTGAAGACAAATGGCGGGCATGTCCATCACACATGTATATATTCTTGTCATTTTCTGGAAGCAGGTCAACGTCGTGGAAGATGAAACAATCGAAATGTCGTATTTTGAGAGCCTCCTTGAAGCCCACATTCATCAGCTTGCCTCGGTTGAATTTGTCATTTCCTGACTGAAAAAGAGAGTAAAGTAACGTACAGCGTGACATTTATCGACTGCATTTGATTGTTATTGCTGTAATGTTTTGCGATTGATATTTCTTAGCCAGGCAACTGCGTGAGCGAAATATTGTTTACATGGAGCTAAAAAGATGCACTACATTTCCGGAACTATTGAATGATGTAAACATGACATTCGATTGGTCAGTTAATGGCTAGCTCATTCTGTTCTGTTTCGTTCTGTTATTGGATTGCCGGTGTTCATTTACACCAAAAAACATTGAACATCCATCGCGGCAATCTATGAAACGTATAGTTCAGATGATTAGTACACTGAAATTGTTTCATTGTAACGTGTCATTAATACTGCTGGTGTAGAGTGAATTAAGTCAATAAACTCATGCGTTAAATCTTTACAATAATAACATATAGAGGTTCTTAGACTATGAGAGGGGCCAGCTGGCGTAGTGGCTAGAGCATTTGACTTGAAATCCAAGGGTCCCTGGTTCAAATCCCGCTCTGACCAGTATACTAACTGCGGCGTTTTTCAAGCTGAAAACGACTAAACTCCATTGCCCATGGGGGTCTGGGTAGCCCTTGCAGTGTGGTTTTGTTGGGGCTTTTTCCCTCTGATGCTTCAGATACTCTATGTGTGATCTCTATGTCGCTTACCTCCCCGCTATGTCGTCATCTCATTGTAAATAAACATGAACCAAATAGAATAGGCTCTGTGTAGTTCACCTAAAGGATACCAAATACGTCACGGTGACCTAGTATATCCTAATCACATCACTAAAGCCTCACGAATTATTATGGAATTCAGAACACTAGAATTTATAGGTAAACCAATCTTGGTTAATTTCAGCTATATATATTGTTAGCATTTATACTGACATGTTAATATTCTAATATTCACATAAAACATCCGCAAAGTCAATATTCAGATAAAATATCCGCGCCATGCCAAAAAATTACGCAAATACACCACCGAAATAAAAAGAATATTTACATTTACGTCGCTGTAAATGGCAGACATCGTAGTACATCTCCATATAGATGTATTGATGTATGGTAAATAGGGGATTTCGATAAATCCTATAGGATATAATACGAGAACAACCTGGCCTTTCCGGTCAGGTGTTCCAGATTTGCCCAGATAGCCGGTCCGGAGGTTTTTTGGGCCTCCCTCAATGATATTGATGTTATCGTAAAATCATTCTGATCTGTATTATATTGGGTATTACATCTGATCATGTATTGTATATAGTAAAAAACCATTTTAGCAGTAAATGTTTTATTACAGCAAATTCTCCCATTGTAAATGTGCCAATTTCTATTCAATGGAAAAAATCGTGTATTTAAATAAACATGACTAATGAACAGCAATCCACTGTGGGATTGTTCCACTAGTTCTTTTGTGCCCGTTGGGACAATGGGAAGAACTGACTTTTTGTGCTACCAGTTACTTTGGTGTGTGTCTTGCTATCTACTTGAAGATATTCTACCTTCTTTCATATTATTGTGACAAAGAGATAACTTGCGATAACTTTAATTGAAATAAAAGTTTAATAACTCGAAGGAAATTTATCCAACAAGTAGCAAAGTTAATGAATGGTTTACAATAGTGAAATTACAATGAATTACTAAGCCATAAGCCATAGAGTAGTGGCGCTAAGCAGCAGAAACCATGTAAAATAACTGCCGTGACATTTATAGGGAAAAGCAGACGCAACGTTATAATAATATAATTACTCCGAGTCATTCAAGAGCGTCCTTGTAATTAGAACGTTCCGGAACTGCAGCTACAAAAAGGTCACGTTGGCTCATTTGGAGTTAGCATTCAGTAATAGAGCGAATCTGGGAAACTTGGATAGCAACATTAATAGGGAAATACGAGATGTTAAAATTACCAACCTGTTCGATGACGAAGATGCGGTAGTCGAGATGTTGGTTCCTCAGCATCGGATGAAGCCGTTTGAGTAACAGTTGAAGATGCTCGTATCGCTGTCTATATGGTATCACTATGGCGACGCTCTGCAGCGGTTGGCAATGCTGAGGTCGCCATCTACCGCCCCGTTGCACTTGCAGATTTTGAAATTCTAATATTTTCATTGGTATAGATTCTTCGACGTTGATTTTTACGGTTCCTGAAAGTATAAACGGATGGATAGAGGTGAAGATGTAAGTCCCCCCAAAAACGATTAATATCCCGTAAAATCCAGCTAACTCTTACGTGTATTCAGTCGGTGCTAGTGATCAAGTTTTTAGATTCATGATTTTTTTCTGCAAGACCATGGTTTGAAAGAGGAAGATTTTTTAGCTACTTCATTGACAGTGGTTTAGGTCAGTGGTATTTCCACTTCCCAATTGAATGAGGATTATTATCTACAAATATATGTATTGAGCAATAGACTAGGGGTAGACAATTGTGTAGGCTCTAACTGGCCCTTCACAAAGCCTGCCTAAGTTTGGAGTGATTGCAATGATCAACGGATGAGCATCAATTATTATGCAGAAGTCCAGCTTAAGCAGAGACGTTGACCGTTGTCCATGAAAGCCAATGACTTCGAGTGCCCAGATGGCCTACATGTCATTGAAGCAGATGGTCAACTGGTCAGCTGAGTGTCGAGGAGTAAGATTCGCAACCGTAGGGTCCCGGGGTTTGAAAGCAACCGCCGGCTTTTCTGCGATGATCCTCAGTAAGTCATTTACCCCCGAGTGGGTAAACCCGTCTACCTGGGGTGAGTCGGCACAAAAAGTGTTGGATAGGACAGGATGGCGGGCATTTGTGTGTGCCCAATGCGACAGCTGGTGCTCAAGGGATCCGTCAGCTGTAAGTATTAGTATGCCCATCTATAATATAGGTGGCTTATATTTTTGTCGGGCTATATGTGAGTGGTCTAACATTGAATTTTACCTGCATCTGATAGCTGCGATAAACATTGTATTGTATTGTACTTATAGGCTGATTACCGAAGTAATCGCTGCGATAGGCCATCCTGGGCCCTTATACAAAGCTAGCCCATTAATGTGGTTAACACGACAATCTGATTAGTCTCATCAGGGGTGGGGGAGAACACCTAGTGTGAAAACCCACCGAGTCTGGGCAGACAATTGACATTTTTCCATTCACGCCACTGGTTTCACATGTCTACATATGAAGATGAACTACATATGTCGCACACTCCGCTAAGTCTATGATAGGTCCATGTTTATTTACAATGAGATAACGACATGGCTGGGAGGTAAGCGACATAGAGAGCACATATAGAGCATCCGAAGCACAGAAAACGTCAGAGTGAAAAAGCCCCAGGAGAACCACACTGCGAGGGCTACCCAGACAATGGGGTTTAGGGCGTTTTCAGCTCAAAAAACGCCACAGTTAGTATACTGGTTAGAGCGGGATTTGAACCAGCGACCACTCGATTCCTAACGCTCTAACCAGCTGCACCCCCCCTGCAATAAACATACATTCTAGACTACTAAATCAGGGATTCGTGATGATAATTCAGGAGGAGATACATGAAGCAGGTGCTGTGGAGACCACCCAGAGCGTATCCGAAATACATCAGGCGGAAGAAGTCTTTACATAATCAACGTGCGAGGGCTATACAGAGTACCATACACTGATGGAGTTAATCATGCTGTATGTGTTTCATTCATATTCTATCAGAATTTTTACCTTATCCGATTTTTGAAACTGTATTTTAGTTAGCCAAAGTTTAAAGTTTTCGTAAATCTGTGTAGCGTCTTTGATAACCACGTGACTATAAATCACATTCATTCAATTCCATTTCAGGCGCTTTATAGTCGGGAGATGAAGGCCGGGCCAGGGATCAAACCGGTGTAGTCTGAATCCAGGGATCAAAATTGTGTAGTCTGAATCCAGGGATCAAAATGGTGTAGTCTGAATCCAGGTATCAAAATGGTGTAGTCTGAATCCAGGGATCAAACCGATGTAGTCTGGATCCAGGGATCAAAATGGTGTAGTCTGAATCCAGGGATCAAACCGGTGTAGTCTGAATCCAGGGATCAAAATGGTGTAGTCTGAATCCAGTGATCAAACCGATGTCGTCTCAATCCAGGGATCAAACCAGTGTAGTCTGAATCCAGGGATAAAACCAGTGTAGTCCAAATCCAGCTATCAAACCAATGTAGTCTGAATCCAGGGATCAAACCAATGTAGTCGGAATCCAGGGATCAAACCAATGTAGTCGGAATCCAGGGATCAAACCAATGTAGTCTGAATCCAGGGATAAAACCAGTGTAGTCCAAATCCAGCTATCAAACCAATGTAGTCTGAATCTAGGGATCAACCCAATGTAGTCTGAATCTACGGATCAAACCGATGTAGTCCAAATCCAGGGATCAAACCAATGTAGTCTTAATCCAGGGATCAAACCGGTGTAGTCTGAATCCAGGGATCAAACCGGTGTAGTCCGTCTCCAGCGATCAAACCAGTGTAGTCCAAATCCAGCTATCAAACCAATGTAGTCTGAATCCAGGGATCAAACCAATGTAGTCTGAATCCAGGGATCAAACCAATGTAGTCTGAATCTAGGGATCAAACCGGTGTAGTCCGTCTCCAGCGATCAAACCGGTATAGTCCAAATCCAGGAATCAAACTGGTGTAGTCTGAATTGGACAATCCAACCATCTATATGCAAACTTCTTCCTTTTGGTCATTTGGATTTAATACCTGATCTAAATTAACTGCCCTGTGAAATGCATTTAATGATAGGTAACGTGGATATATTAATGTGGGAGATTTCCTCTGATCTACCATTACATACATACAATGATACATGTTATATTATGTAAATAACCACCACAGATTCACTGATAATACGCATAATAATATGATAAAGCATATTTGGTGTCTATTTTTAGTATAATTATTATTATATTGATATGGCAAAGTTCACCGTGTCGTGGCTACAATAATATACATTTGCCAAATACCATTACAAATGTTACAGCCATGTTACAAATGTTACAGCCATGTTACAGGTGTTTTGCAAATGTTACAGCCATTTTACAAATGTCATAGCCATGTTACAAATGTTACAACCATGTTACAAATGTCATAGCCATGTTACAAATGTTATAACCATGTTACAAATGTTATAGCCATGTTACAAATGTAACAGCCATATGACAAATGTTACAGCCATATTACCAATGTTATAGGCATGTTTCAAATGTTACAGGCATTTTACAAACGTTACAGCTCTGTTACAAATGTTACAGCCATATTACAAATGTTACAGCCATATTACAAATGTTACAGCTATATTACAATGTTATAGCCATGTTATAAATGTAACAGCCGTATTACAAATGTTACAGCCATGTTACAAATATTATAGCCATGTTATAAATGTAACAGCCGTATTACAAATGTTACTGCCATGTTACAAATGTTATAGCCGTGTTGCAAATTTTATAGCCATGTTACAAATGTTAGAGCCGTATCACAAATGTGACAGCCATGTTACAAATGTTAAAGCCATGTTAAAAATTTTATAACCGTGTTACAAATGTGACAGCCATGTTACCATTGTTAATCATTTTACAAATGTTACAGCCATGTTGTTAAGCACTCAACATTGTTGCTTTTCCGCCGCAAAAAAAAACATGGCTAAAAGTGTCATTCTGTCACTGATCATGAAATCAGGTTGATAGCACTGTGCTCTCTGGTGTCTATGAATTCTGCGTTTCTCCATAGTGGACAGAAAATTAGTGAATTCGATATAAATTCATTGTGGCATGTGGTTGACAAATAAAACTCTCTTCTTGACGTGTGGCGCAATAAAATATACCGAAAAGAAACGAAATATGGGAATATCGACAAAAAAAATTGATTTGGCTCCCGCATGATAAAAACGCCTTGTACATTTGAGAAATTTGATAGTGTCTATATGATGTGAATTTTGTACAAGCTGACAGATGCGGTGAGTAATCGGCCAAGTGTAACTGGCAACAGCTACTGGAAAGTACAATGTGACATTTGTGTTCTGCATAACAATGAGTCAGTTATTATTAACGCATTGCATTGTCACTGCCATGTGCGAATAATATTCACTTCTCTTTTAGCCCAGGGCGACCTGTTAGTGCATATATGTATGTTTGTATGTAATTTATGTATGTAAGAACTAGCCTCAGGGTTTATTTATTAGTGGGGAAAACCGCAGTGAGCAGAGACTTGACCTTCCTCCGTGCGTGTTACAGGTTCTAGATGCCTAGGGATAGCCTACACGTGTCACGCACTCCGCTGTACTGATGATTATTCACAATGCGAGAAAATGGGGAGATAAGCGGGGCTATAGTGACCATCCAGAAAGCATTTCAAACGCACCAACACCTAAAGAAGCCATACACTGCGCGGGCAACCTAAACTCACGCATACCTAGTTCAAAAAACGCCACATGTAGGACACTGACTTAACCCAGGATTGAACTTCTCTTTTGGATGCAATTCTTGCACTAAATTAACTGCCCTTTGAACCGGGATCGAACCATCTCTTTCGGATTGAATTCCTGCACTAAATTAACTGCCCTTTGAACCTGGATCGAACTATCTCTTTCGGATTTAATTCTTGCACTAAATCAACTGACCTTTGAACAAAGATCATCCAGGCGCTTTGGGATTCCTACACTAAATTAACTGCCCTTTGCAGTGCATCTCATAACGATAGCGATAATGTATTAATGTGTGAAATTCCAAAATGAGTCGGAATTGTCAGGTGCTGCTATAGACGACTGACAAAAGGCAGAGATACCATAATCCGTTTATAAACGGGCGAGCGATTAACGAAAAAATCATAAATTTCTACTGCGTTGAATGCTGCGAGACAATTATTGTCTCACTATTGACTGATGAGCTGTACGTAAATAGAAATTCAGTGTAGTCAACAAAATTAGGCTCCAATTAACGCATGTTTTACATACTTGATGATGCTCACATGACTTCATTTAGGGAAATACTTGAAGGCTGACGCGGGATGAATGCGCACCGTGACCCAAATATAGCTCTGTTTCGTTAAAAATGCTAAAGTGCTGGGCGTGGCCTCATTAATCAAATGTTGGCCCGCGGGGATAAAGGATAATTGAACAGCATGGTATAAGGCTATCATGGCAACACAACAATGAAGTAAAACGTGAATAAATTAAAAATATTCATCAAGCTATGCATGCTCTATAAGGTACGGTAAAATCCTAGTGAAAACACATAAGGTTTCTTCAGAAAATTAGATACGACAAATTGTCCATTACTGCTTTACTGGATTTACTGCTTCAGTTATCTTCACTTACCTAAATCTTAATTTATACTGACCTAAATTTTCAAAATTGGTCCTACATGGCCGGAGATGACTTCTGTGATGTTTCGGCGGTTGTACGAGAAGGCTGGGGTCAGTGAAGGCACACCGCGAACAATCGTTAAAGAGGGCGAACAGCACGATGAGAATATATAAGATGACACACACGGCTATGGTGGCTTGTTTCACCAAGGGGCTGGCGATCACGCTGCCGGCTTGGCTCAAGACAGACCTCAGCATCGTTCTTCGGCCACCTGCAAAGAAGGGAAATTAAATGATATAAAAATCATTCAATTAAAGCGTACTTATTAGCTGAGCTGTCAAACACACTTTATATGACACAATAGCCTAATGGTCTAAGACTAAAAAGTAATTACTTAAGGTAGATAAAATTAACACCTAACTGTTTACAGGTAATACAGATCAATTTTCGATACTATTATGTACATTTACAGTGAGCATGAAAGGGAGAAAGTTCTTCTTTCACCGCTCATACCCGCAGAATGAAGTGACAGACACTGGTGACAGACACTATATGTGTTAATACGAGTAACAGATACTCTGTATGAATACTAGTGACAGATACTATGTTTGTAACAGATACTCTGTATGGATACTGGTAACAGATACTATATGTGTTAATACTAGTAACAGATACTCTGTATGGATAGTGGTGAGAGACACTATATGTATTAATACCAGGGACAAATTCCGAGTATGGATACTGGTGACAAGACATCACGGATACCAGAAACGAATATTAGTGGTATATACTAGCAGTGGATACAAGTGAGATACTACTGGTTGATGATATTAGACACTTAAACATCCTCATAATGCACACTCATCACCGTAAGCATTTATGTGTACATTGTAAAAGATTATACAAGTTTAAAACCACCACAATGCATTGTAGTACTCCTCAAATTGCACATAACTTGATTAGTTTATGTTTTTAGGTTGCAGCATTGTAAAGTGTCGTCGACATCATCTTGTCATTATTGACCAAGGCACAATTCGGCACCCTAAAGCTTTATTATTACAATTATTATTATTGTTATTAACTACCTCAGCTTTGAAACCTAGATATTGATGTTCTCCCATGAGACCGGCATTTATTTAAACGATTCAGTACGATTATCAATAGTGCAGTATTTGAGCCGATATGCTACTATTCACTGACCGATGGTCAAACTGCAGAATTACATGAATTACAAATGACTTACTTCGTTGAACTACTATATATATTATATCAATATAACGGCACGACTGTCTATGATCCTGTCTGAAATCATGTAGTATGGTGAAGAGTACATGAAATATGAATAACAACCAGAGCGAATAATCTGCGCAGTAACGCAGTAACGCAACAACGCAATATATATCAGGATGACTAATAGTATTCTTATGTAATTAATCTATTAATTTATGTATATTAATGTGTTGAAATATGTATGTCACAACAATTTTGATATGTATCAGAGAAAACATAAATAAAAGAGCGAACGGTAGCAATGATGAAAATTAATTGAAAAACAAGCTTTGTGGTCAATGTGATTAATGTCCTAAACTGGTAGCAAAAACCGACCATATGTTGGCTATTTAGTCACAGAAAGTTATTGTTTGGTATATAGTTGTATATGGTTGCATAATTGTCCAATTGCTGGAATGCAGAGATTTCTAAAATGGGGACATACATAATCATCTGCCGTTTAATGGGTGGATGATTTAATGTCCTAAACTGGTAGCAAAAACTGATCACATGTTAGCTATTTAGTCACGGAAAGTTATTATCCAGTATACATAGTGTTGCACAATTGTCCAATTGCTGGAATGCAGCCATTTCTAAATCATCTGCCTTAACAGGTGGATGGATTTCTTGACACATACAGCAGTAAAGTTCCCTCATATTATGTTGAAAAAAGAGGCAAAAACAGTAGACATCTCTCCATAGGTAATCATATCTCCCACCTGAGAATTAAACATCGTTATTCAGCCATCCATTATTCATGCAGGTCACTGTGACTTCTCGACAAAAGTAATATCAGAGATATCAAGACTCATCAATCTTGCACAGAAATATATTTTTGTCAGTATTCCAGTTATGCTGAAAGTTATTTGAATAAGGATGCACGAAATATATTTCAATTTTAATACGCTGATAAAAAAATGTCCGGCCTAAATAATAATAACGCTTTATTTAGAGTGCCGAATTATCCATTGGTCAATAATGACAAGCTGATGTCGACAAAGATATACCGGTATGTATCGTTTGTACACCCGTTTATCTAATTCCTCTCAAACATGTTCGATAGGTTAAAGATCGGGGCTGTAAGCTGGCCAAGACATGGCTTCATATTGCTGCATTCCGATGTAGTCTTGAGGTGTCCATGCTGTGTTTGGCTGAGCATTATCCTGTTGGAATACACGGAGATTACGATCTTCATTTATAAACGGTATTGCGAATGGAACCAAAATGTTGTTGATGTAGCCCTGTGCAGCCAGTGTACCATCCACAAGAAGGGGATCTGTATAGCAATGTGTGGAGAGTGTACCATCCACAAGAAGGAGATCTGTATGGCAATGTGTGGAGAGTGTACCATCCACAAGGAGATCTGTATGGCAATGTGTGGAGAGTGTACCATCCACAAGAAGGAGATCTGTATAGCAATGTGTGGAGAGTGTACCATCCACAAGAAGGAGATCTGTATAGCAATGTGTGGAGAGCGTACCATCCACAAGAAGGAGATCTGTATAGCAATGTGTGGAGAGTGTACCATCCACAGGAAGGAGATCTGTATAGCAATGTGTGGAGAGTGTACCATCCGCAAGAAACATCTGTATGGCGATGTGTGGATATTCCAGTTAACACCATGATGTTTCCACCAGCAAAACGATCCCGCACCACTACAGGAAGATCAGCATAACGTTCTCCTCGACAACAGTTTATACGCGCTTGCCGCTTGTCAGGGTGTGAAACACGAAATCAAACATTTGTGAATAGAACACAATGTATTCAATATCCACTGTGGATTGATCCATAGCCAGAGGAGATGGTGTCTTGCCCATGCGAGTCATTGACTGATGAAATCAGAGAGAGTGGGGCCAACATAAGGTATTGTGATGTGGTCTGACAGTGCTCCATTGTTGATTGGTCCATTGGCGATGTTGTCTAGCCTGTCTGGGTCTTCTTTGTCTGCTGAAATCAGAGACAGTAGACCCAACATAAGGTCTCCGATATCTCAATCCCAAACGATTCCGCACGTCTGATCACTTATTCTCGCTTGACGTTGACCAGGAGTTTCTCTCGCCGTGCGAGTGGCAGTTCTTGTCCGATGTCACAGATGCTGGACAACCATATAACAGACCTGTTCCTCGGTCATTACACGTGTTCTCCCGCTTCATGGTTGATCCGAGGTACATCCAGTGTTGTTATATCGCTGCTGCAGTCGTCTTTATGGTTCATTCAGTAACATTCAACTCAGCTGCAATTTTACTAAATGTCATTCCTGCTTCGCCCACACCAATGGCTCTCCCTCTAATATCATTACTGAGACATGGCATTATTGACAATATGACAATAGGTATTGACAATACTACGATCAGGTGTGAAAATGACTATTTAGACTGGACCCTTTTTTTGATAGTATATTATTGTTTTATGCATTGTCAACAAGTCTTGTTTTCAGGACTATGGAAAGAAAACACCTTACTGCTAACTAATTTAGAGATTAACAATATCCTTCGTGCACAAGTATACTTTCATCAGGTGTGAATTATTATCACTACTTATATGAAATATAATTGTATATAAAAGTGTGTCTTATAGACTCTAGGTTCTAAATTACAATATTCAGCGACCAATGTTGCACAATCAGCTAAATTGGTGATGCTTTATTATTAAAGTGACATAATAGCACTGTGAAGAAGTGGAAACACTGCTGCATCAGAGGTAAAAATCCCTTGCTTTATTACACTGCAAGGCTACCCAAATCATCATACGTATATATATATATGGGGTTTAAGGCTATTTACTCTGAAAAAATGGTAACATACTGGTAAGAACGGGACCTTGCAGGAGGGTTTTCCCGAATCCATGTTCAACAATCTGGCACGTGGCTACCACCTCTCCTGATAGTGTTGTTAGAGGCACGTGATGGTCTTCTGGAAGGATATTCGTATTGGAAAAAGCAAAGCTACCCACGTACTATTCACTAAATAGGAACAAATGGAGGAGGTAATATATGGTAGTCACCTAGTATGAATTGTGATCTCTGATACAAGTCAATTCTGCAAGATTTACTCCAAAAATATTTTTTCTGTCTGACATTTATTAGAGGTGCCACTGTTAATTTCACTCATATCATCGGTTGTTGACTCCCATCCAACACATCCAGTCAGTACTAGTCATGTTATTGCCAGAGTCTACACATAGTACACAATACATTGTGTTGTTTGCTGCAAGTCCTTTTTTTCTGCTGTAAATATTGGCATGGTTTCTAATTTATCTGCCTTGCCAATTAGTGCGTTGTCTTCTTCACTTCCATTCTGTACTCTTCGTGATTACTAGTCCCGCTAGGTACATCATGTTTTTCCTGCATACCTTTCAGCTTAATAGTAATAATGATTGGTATTCTCTATGCGAAGAATCTTGGAATCGTGTTTGAAAACCATCTATCATTTGAATATCATATCACTGACGTTTGCAAACGGTGTTTCTGTCAGCTTCGTTTTATTCGTCGTATCCACCCTGTCATCTCACATGACATCGCCACTGCACTCGTTCATTCTCTGATTACATCACAGCTGGATTATTGTAACAGCCTTCTGTCCGGCTGCTCGGAAAAATTGTTAAATCATAAACGAGTGCAGAATATGGCCTGCTGTGTAATAATGTGTTGTTCTAAATACTGCCTGATCACGCCGCTCCTTGAAGAACTCCACTGATTACCAATACACCTCCGCATCGAGTTCAAAGTCATTGTCGTTATGTACAAAGCTCTTCACCATACTGCGCCGCTATATATATATATATATCAATAGTCTCGTATCTTACTATACACCGTCGAGACCGCTCCGATCGCATGACCAACATCTTGCCAACATATACCGCTGCCGTCTGGTGTCCTCTAGTCACCGCTGCTTCTCTCGTCTCGGTCCAAAACTTTGGAACAGTTTACCGTTAGCACTAAGATCATCAAATTCATTTTCTCTATTTAAATCCAGGCTAAGAACTCACTTATTCATTAAAGCTTACTTTTAGTTTTTATTTTTTGTACAGTACGACTGAGAGGTTTTAACCTGATTTTAGTGCTTTTAAACCCCATTATTATTATTAACTCGGCATGTTATTCCTATTCCTCGGTTTCCATGTCTGTCTTTGTGACAATAGTGAGGTTAAGTCATATTCGATGGTGTTCCCTATAATCTGGGTCACCACATCTGTCAATACGCCATAGATTGTATAAAGCACGTTCAGATTTTCCCTCTGTAACGACATTCGTATAATGACGTTCACCACGTCAAATTTTGTCAGCTTAAATCTCTACGTCCACAATGAATTGGTGTTTAATGCTTACGCAAACGATATATTAGATGTGGATTTATTTTATAATATAAAACCACTAAATCAGAATAACCAAATTCTCAGGCATTGGAGTTATCCAAAATTTAATTTTAATAATAGCAATGAAATATTAGAATTACGGATCGTTGATTTATCTCTTCATTATCTATTCCTGTTCATCTTTTCATTGCCCATAGTGATGGAATCCTTTTTTATACTAATACATCCCTTCATGACCTGTACTGAACCATCTCTCCATTTTTTATGAATCAACACTGATTCTTTTCTTCATGTCCCATACTGATGCATCTTGTCATTTTTCATGCTAATCCATCTCTTTATCATTAGATGTGGTCATTTGATGTTTTATATGATGCTTATCTTCAACCATTTTGACATACTGCTATTTAACTATTCAAGACTACTAGCATAACAATCATCAATCGTGTATTTAAGTCATTATTGTATATATGCGCTGATTAGCATCCAAAAATATTTCACTGTTAACCGCATCTGAGCGACATTATTGGCTGATACTTGCGGTCTATAAATGTTGTTCTTTACCTTTTATTACATTAATATAGATGTATTGCCTGTATATTGGATTGCTATACCATGACCGTATGGTGAGTTAACAAACTAGTCTCATTCTGTCCCTTGGGCCTCGTAGTGCTTTGCCTCAGACAAATTTACAGGAATTTGAATACCCTGAAAACCTTAGTCATGTACATACATTACTTTATCCTCAGCCTTTTATAGGTATTTCAGAGGAGTCAAGTTGAGGCCATGTTGAATCATGTCTCCCATAAAGCGCTAGCTTAAGGTTCTTTACAACGTATCAGTGCCGTGTCTGTCTGTCGTATTGATTTTTAGGTGTTGAATAATAAATAGTGAATCATCATCCATATTGCTAAAATAATCAGTTGCTATAAATTCCCTGAAAGAGCCCCCAGTAATATTGTATTACGAACATAATAATCACTTGCAACGATATATCTTTACATAAACATCTACCCCACAAACATAGTTTATCGTGGAGAAGAGCAGCGTGAATGGGCATTATTACTGATGTCATTGGGATATATTTCGTTGTTTATCAAGTCTCTTGTCATTTCATTTCCTTGAGCAGGTGGTAACTTCTCTCTCTTCACAAATTCAGCCTAACTGTCTAGCGTACCAAAAAAAATATATGCCCAATCTGTGGCTTCAAAAAGGTTCATTATGAATCATCATTATGAATTTATATAGTTTATTATGAGTATATAAAAATATAAGATACTCTGCTGTCAGAGTGGGATGTATAATTCATCATCGTTCACTGTCTGGTCCTGCCATATTGTAGTAGCAATGATAATTTATTATACTTCTCCATTCGTTTTTTTCTCTAAATCCTTCTTTACTTATTCTCCTATACGAATAGTTCGTTTCTACATACAGCATTAAATTGATTGAAGAATAGAAATATAAAATATTTAAGGTGAATTACTCCTAATAATTATTATTCTAGCGTCTCCGAATAACTGTGGAGCAACTAATAATTTAGAGGTCAATTTTTATCGTACTTGAAGCTTTTTTAGGCGGCAGTTATTCTGTCTTCATGACCATGTTATTTTTATAATCGTAAATGGGGTTAGCCAATATGGTTCTATGAATAGATGGAAAGAAATGCACGGAAAAAACCTATACCTTGGATACGACTCGAACCCAAGACCTTCAGATAACCAGTCTGGTGCTCCAGACTAGAGCACCAGACTGGTTATCTAGAGATCGTGGGTCCGAGTCCCATTAGAGGTATAGGTTTTTTCTGTGCATTTCTTTCCATGTTATTTTTGGTTATACATATATTTTATCATTAATTGTGCAATAATTCCAAGTATTCCACATTAATTTTATCACATGTCGTAGTCCTTTTTGGCATTTTTGGCATTTTGATGATCTCAATATTTTGTGAATAATAGCATGTTTCGGTTGTATTCATTTTATTTGGGTACTTTGTGGGGTCAAATACACTGTCTGTCTAGTATAGTTATTATACGGAAGGGCGGAGGGGGTGGCCTCTACCACTGAGTATACCAACTTTCAGCTGCTGCTTACAGTTCTCCAGCTGTACAGGTCTTGACCACTTCATCATGTTATTGTCCACATTTATTTTCTTTCTGTCATGAGAAGGCAGTCAAATGACATGTGAACCATCGTATTTAAGGACAGTTGTCAGCAATTGTCAACTGCCTTTCTCCTGGTGGAAATATCCCTATTAAATACATGTCAAATAGCACTGGGCTTTATAATCACTAGTACCTAGGCAGTGTACAGAGTTAATGATGCTCCAGATCTTTCCGTCTATACGAACATTCCTGTCGTGTTTATCATTTCCACACTACTGCCGGGGTTTACGGTGGCCATTTTGCTTACGTATATTGTTCCATTTTAGCTGATATTTTCGGTGTATCAGTATTGTACGCTATCTTGTTTTGTGATTTTGTAATATTTGCTCCATTTTGCCTGCTTTATACAATACACAGTATTATTTTTTCAGAAAATGGTTAACAAACCCCGTTAGGAAATTAAGTCAAAGCAAGCTTGAGAGGTCTGTGGCTGAACGTCAGACAGCCAATGCTCTGGTTGACACGGCTAAAGAAGATGGCATAGTTGAACGTCTTTATACAAAGGTTCGTTTTTCACTTTTCTCTAGCAGACTATGCGTAGGTGTTAACATAAATTATGTTACAAGGTAGATGTTAGCATTAATTACTAACACTGCAGGGTTCGATTTATTTCTTACCTACCAAAGTAAACTATCAAATTCACTAGCATAGTGGTTCATTTTTAGTTCGAAGTTAAAGCTATGCACATAGCCACGTTGATGTGTCCCCAAACTACTACTTAAATATAAGTAGAGTTCTTTCAGTTTAGTATTCCATTATATATAATTTTTATTGATTTAATGATTAATAATTATTTTATGTGATGCTGTCACTGCGGCTTTTAGGTTGACACCCTATTAATGTTGTCTTAAGATAACATGGTTAAAGGTCACAAGATGGCAGCTGAAAATGTCTTGTATGTTCATTGTACATCTTGGTACCTTGGTGTGCTCTACAGCGGTTATTGAGGGAACGTCCATCTTTTTTATTCTTAATTGTAATGGGTTTGTGCCAAGATCTCGAATAATGAATATAACGTCCCGTGTTTTTAGATTAGTTCACACGCACACACTATTTCTTTTTCTCTCTTTGTGACAGTAAAAATATGCAATGTTTATTGGACATTCCCAAAACAGGTTTTTCACTTTAAAATAACGAATACTTTAATGGTGAAGTAAGAAACCAGCCACAAGATTGGCCTCATTATTGCCAATGCAGTCAGTCACCTTCAGTATGTTCATGCATTATTGTAAAAAATACAGAGTTCATGTCAACCTGTGTACACAAGTGTACATTGATAATGGTTCTTTGTACTACTAAATTACACAATTACATTTTTAATTACATTCAGTTTTGGATCACATTTAAGAATGGCATGTCAAAACAATTGGTTGGTTTGCAACTTTGCATAGACATGACTAATATATATATATATATATATATATATATTCATTTTTGTATATGTACTTGCACTAATTTGCAATTCCCTGTGTTGTTAAGAATGATCTTGCTGAACCTGGAAATATCCCCACAAAATACATTCCAACAAAATGTAAATAGCAATCCAGCAAAACAAGGGTTGATTATGTTTTCATGACAGGAATTAGGAAAAGGACTCTAGTGTGCTATAGAGTATGGAAAAACCGGTGGTTCACTTAGCTTAAGTTTCGAACTAGCAATCATGTCTACATATTAAGGGGAATTTTAAATTTCTGGGATTGTGTAATGTGTATAGTCTGTTTCAAGCATCTAGTACATATTCGATGAGTTTAAATATTTATATCATAATCAAGTACAGCTTCACTCGTTTTTGTTTACACTACCCCCTCAGGAATGGGGTAACGAGTTGGCTACCTACAGTATGCTTCGTTTTTGATGGTAAGACAGTCCTCCCAGACATTCCAAAAATCTGCTCTAAGTGGGATGAGCAGAAGTTTTTTCTCCAACACGCCATGCTAGACTAACTATGATAATATACTCGTCTGTATCCGTGATATCTACTACATCTTTTTTGGCACCATCTTCTTCTCTTTACTGCACATAATATTATTTATAGTCTGGCAAGTCTTTTATATTGGAATTTACATCGCCCGGTTGTAGTTGTATTCGACTATTTGTTCCCGTTTGTATATAGACTACAGTACATCACTTCGGCAATGTATTATAAAAAGTAAAGTATAACATTTTTGTACTCAAGTATCTCAGATGCGGTGTATACTTGAATTTAACAATTTTAGAGATCGGCGCGCGTTAGCAATCATGAATTAAACGCATGCTAAATATGACTTGAGAAATTCCAAGTGACAGATGAATTTGAACCCATATTAATTGTATGGTTAACTGTTCTGTTCAAATGTTTGTATGCGATGGGGCATTTGTGTAGGCCTTTTTATGTTCCGAATATCCGGTAGTTTCAATGATTCTGGAATGAATGAATGAATGAATGAATGAGTGAATGAATTAGTTAATGATCACTCATGTCATCGAAGTAAGAGTCAGATAGCGACATGACATATATTTGTAATCAATTATCTTGACTGACTGACTATCAGGTGATAATTGAGGTATTCATCCAACATTCTACAATGATCACAAGTTAGTCTTCACCTTTTGTAGTATCACTGTCTGGCCCATATCCAGTTTGCTGTTTATTCTGCCATTATCATTCGGCTCAATCTTTCGTTGAAATTCCTTTCGTTTCTAAGAATGTTCGTTTAGGCAGTTTGCGACTACTTTCTCTGGTTGATTTCGTTAATGTTCCCCCATTAATAGAACTTGAGTTTCCCCCTCTCGAAACATGAAGACATGTTAACACACACTACAAGATGAAAATCAATGGGTATATTGTGTATTTGGTGGAGTATCCGACTGGTGGTCGCCAAGGCAACTGTGTGGTTGTCTGCAATCGATACCTCAGCAAAATATGTCAAGTTGGCAGCACTGAAATCTTTGGTATAATTGCCTTTTAAATCATTTCAACTATTGCTACTAAGCATCAAACTAACCAATATGCTTATAAGAAAGAGCGTTTAGATCCTGCAATTCTGAAAATTTTCTTAACCCATTAATATAGATTAGAAAATCACATACTATATGTCGTGGGGCTGTACCGGCTCTGTATTTCGGTTATTGGCCCATCGTCTTTCTCAACGACATGCCAACATAGTTGATAGCTGCTTGCGGGTAACCAATTTTTAACATTAGGATGGAAATAGGCAGGATGTCAGATAGCCATTTGTTTTCTCAGTTCACATTGTATTCCTTGATAAATTATTTATACCTGATAACTGACTGGCTTTGGATGGTGAATACATCTTTGTAAACCTTCTCAAGACACTTTGTAACAGTGAGTTTTATCAGAATTTATGCATTATACTTGCATTTGCTCCCCATATTTTCTGCCTTATTGTAAACTTGAATCATTTCCCACTTTGATATATATTTTCTCACCCCTCATCGCGTATGTAACCCTTCTCACAAGTAGCGACGCTTTATTTAATCGCCGTATCTTTCTTGCAAGACTGTATACAGTAACGAGTCTGGATGTCATAAAATCAATAGAGAACGGGAAAGGGAATCGTTTTGTACGTACAAGCATGCTTCGGCACTGATGTGACGACTATTGTATATCAGTAGCCGTCTAGGTTCGGCTAAATATAGCCGCTGCTGCTGCACATAAATTTATCTCTGTCTTTGACGTCGTCAGCGCACCCTAGTGGTTGCTAAGCGCATTGTTTATCCTATGTTTATCTTAATGCATGTGTGACATCATTTCACCCATGAATGATATCATTGCTACGCATTTTGGATTTATCCCGTCTTGTTCCCGTCATGTGTGCACATTTATGACTTGGTTGTTCTATCGGACGGACGCTTTATCACTATATCGGAACTGTATCGTATATTAACTCAAGTGTCTTACTTTTCTCTCGTAACTTAATGCCACAGTTCTGTTATTTATTTTAGTTAATTCTACTGCAACTAGATGTGATATAGAATATTGGAGATACCTTCTCTATATTATGATAGATTTTGTTGATTTAGTTATAAAAATGTGAGCACTGTAATTTCTTAAAATATAGGGTTTAGTTATTAACTATTAAATATATCTATTTTCTCACTTTTGTACAATTGTTATATCCAGAATGAATTTTTCACCGGTTAAATGTTAGTGTTGGTGGTATTGTATCCGCGCTGAATGGCTTCCATAAACTGCATCTGAAAGCCTTTATTGGCTCATACTTGAGGTGTATAAATATTGCACTTTACCGATTACTTTTACTACATAAGATTAACTCTTGTCCAGCTAGATTATTTGATGTGACATGTATTTAGTGCAGGTTTAGCTCCCAAGGGCGAATACAATATATTCAAATATCATGACACAACGCAACGTTACACGCGTGAGTATGAGAGTGTAGAGTTTGACATTTGCTATTTCTGCCACTGGTGCCAAATGCCAACAGACTGTACTCGTAATAAATCGCACATTTTGATAAATTACCTGATGATCAGGTGATGATGTTAAATAAGATAATAAGATAGTGGAGATCTTAGTACCAGCGAACTGTGCCCTTTCCATCCATAAACACAGACGCATGATGTGAAACAGGGTCTTTCCACACTTCTACGAGGCAATTGTTAAAACCTGCCTACTTTAGTTTGGGGAATTGGATCAGTTCCCCTCTGGATAAATTTACGAGGGAAACCATGTTTCCATTTACTTTATTATTTTTAAAAGAGATTTTGTTCTCATACAATTTATAATGCAATTAATAATACATTTAGTTGTACAGTTAATTATAATTAAAGTTAATGACACAGTCATCATACAGTTAATCATACAGTTAATCATACAGTTAATCATACAGTTAATCATACAGTTAATTGGTCAGTCATTTTATCGTATAGTTAATTGTACTGTTGAATATGAAGTCAATCCTACAGTTAAATATTAAATCAATCATACAGTTAATCGTACAGTTAATCGTACAGTCACCGTACAGTCACCGTACAGTCACCGTACAGTTAATCGTTCAGTTAATCGTTCAGTTAATTGTACAGTTAATCGTACAGTTAATCGTTCAGTTAATTGTACAGTTAATCGTACAGTTAATCGTTCAGTTAATTGTACAGTTAATCGTACAGTCACCGTACAGTTAATCGTACAGTTAATCGTACAGTTAATTGTACAGTTAATCGTACAGTTAATCGTGCAGTTAATCGTACAGTTAATTGTACAGTTAATCGTACAGTTAATCGTGCAGTTAATCGTACAGTTAATCGTACAGTTAATCGTACAGTCACCGTACAGTTAATCGTACAGTTAATCGTACAGTTAATCGTACAGTTAATCGTACAGTTAATCGTACAGTTAATTATGTTTATCATACAGTTAATTGTACAGTTAATCGTACAGTCAATCGTACAGTCAGTTGTACAGTTGATTATAATGTTTATCGTACAGTTAATCGTACAGTTAATCATACGCTTAATCATAAGGCTTCTCTATGAGAAATGTTCCAAGCAAGGTAGATAACAATAATAGTCATGTAGTTGATAATTGGTGATTAAACACGTCTGTATTGCCTTCATGATAACAATATGGAATCTCAATGTATTTTAAAAGTATTAAATCTACCCTAATATATAGAACATCCCCACTGGCTTCGTGCCTCAGTTTGTAGAGTACCAGACTAATCACTTGTTCAGAGGTCAGAGGTTCTTGCGACAAAGTAAAATTTTTGTCTGCGTATCTCCTGGCTGTTACTCACTAAGTACTTTCCGGTATTTGCATTAACTCACTTCAGGTGCATATGATGGTATACCTGTACATTCGCCTTAGATTGCACTTAGCTCCCTGTTATCTTGCCATCTCTGAGTAAATAATCATCACCTACACAGATTTAGCTGGGTAGAGTGTGAGATATACACTGGTGGCCATAAGTTTGGAATCCTGTGAAAATTGCAGTATATTGAAACTACAACAAAAAAAGTAGTTTTTGGCGCATGTATTTGATATAATTTACTACGATAATTGTCTAGAAACAGTTCTAAGCTCACAGACAAGAAATACTTGTGACATATAATTTATATTTTGTGTTCTCATAAATGACTCACTATATAGCAAAGTAGTATAGGTTACTTCTCAATTCTAATATCTCAATCAAATTTCAACAAGGATTTTTGAGAGTATTCTGGCAAGCGGAAATGCTCTGATCGCGAAAACTCAAGCCAAGATAGTCACACTGAGAGAACAGGGATTCTCGATTGCCAAGCTTGTAAAATGTAGTCGTCATACAGTAAGACAACAAGGTATAATGAGACAGGGACACATAAGTAAAGAGCCAGAATAGGTAGACTCAAGAAAGTGAGCCCTGGAGATGAGAGAACAGTAGTTAAACTCTTTATGAAAGAGCGACGTCGTATACCCGTGGAGATCGTTCACTGTCTGATGCGACACCACTCGAAAGATATCTGATCACAGTTAAGCGCTTACTACTGTAGGGCACGTCTCCTTGGAAGAGTAGCGAAGAAAAAAACAGAGGTGAAAAATCGGATGTAAAGGCTGAAGTGGCACGTGCTCATGTTGGGTGAACTTTTTGTGACTGGAAGCGGGTTCTTTGGCTAATGAAAAGAAGTTCAACTGCCTTGGAAAGGATGATGGGAGAATGTACGTGAGGCGGTGTATAGGTGAGGCACTGTTTCCATAGTGCTTGAGCGGCACAGTGGAGGGTGGTAGGGATTTTATTATAAAGCGTGTCTGCTTCTCCTCAGATGGAAACAGTCCCCCTCTACCAAAACCATAGCATAATGGACCAGAATGTATCTGTGGATCTGTGGACCTGATCGAAAACATCATGTTACCCTATGCGGATGATAATATGTACCTCAGGTGAATATTTCAGCAGGACAATGATCCTAAATACACAGTTAGACGAGTCATGACAATGTTCGAGAGATTCTTGATTGGTCATCACAACCTCCAGATCTTGACCTTATCTAGGACCTATGGACATATGTTGTTGAGCAAGCAAAAGAAGAGGCAGCTAAAAACCTTGACAATCTTGAAAAATGCTTGAAAGAAGCATGGGCAGCAGCCATACCTTGCAAGAAATGTGCCAAACTCGTGGAATCAATGCCACGTCGATGTTTGGCCATAATCAAGCCAAAGGGATAGATATCCAGCGAGCTATTGACAGTAAAATTGTTGAATTTATTGGATAAGAGATTTTAGAATATATATGTAATACATTTGTGACCATTATATTCTGTTTTATTGATTAAATATAGTATTTGTAACATGAAAAGTGATATATTCCTACTGATTCCAAACTTATGGTCACCAGTGCATGTAAGTGGTCTTCGGGGGTAATTAGCGTAGTGGATAGTACGGGCTTTTCCCTCTGACCTGGCTGTGTTTCAGAAGGTGTGGATAGTGTATATTTCACTTACCTCCCCGCTATGTCATGCCAAATTCAATAACTATTAACTATCATAGACTTTGCGGAGTGTGGAGGTTGTCTGGAGATGTTTGCAATCAGTGGTCAACTCTCTGTCCTAACTCTGAGGGTTTTTCATTACGGCATTTCCCCACCCCTTCCAACTGTGTTAACAACTTAGGATACTGTTATAAAGGGCCAGGAATGGCCCACACTGATTATTTTTGTAATCAGCTTATTTCTGACTTTCTATGTAGCTTGTCTGTCGGTGTGTGTAACCAGTGATGTGTATGGATGAGGCCTACTGTCTCCTCACTCACTATGTAGCGTGCCTGTAGGTGTGTGGAACCAGTGACGTGTATGGACGAGGCCTACTGTCTCCTCACTCACTATGTAGCCTGCCTGTAGGTGTGTGGAACCAGTGACGTGTATGGACGAGGCCTACTGTCTCCTCACTCACTATGTAGCCTGTCTGTAGGTGTGTGGAACCAGTGACGTGTATGGACGAGGCCTACTGTCTCCTCACTCACTATGTAGCCTCTCTGTAGGTGTGGGGAACCAGTGACCTGTATGGACGAGGCCTACTGTCCCCTCACTCACTATGTAGCCTGCCTCTAGGTGTGGGGAACCAGTGACGTGTATGGATGAGGCCTACTGTCTTCTCACACTAAGTGGTTTACACTACAGTCTTTTCCAACCATAATAAAAGCGACAATCTGTTCGTCGTGTTAACAACAGCAGCTCACAGAACTATTTCAGCAAGCAATAAATTTGGACGGAATAATATTGTTTCGGGTGTATATATCTAGAGTTAATGTCCAGATGTTGTTAATAATGGTCTATTCCCTGAAGACACAAAGGCATTACTCAGCACTGACCATGGCAATAACTCAAAGATGTTTTTCATATAGACACCTCAACAGTACATGATTTCCTCGACTTAATTATAAAAGAATTGCTCTCAGGAAATGCTTTGCTATTAACAGACTTCCGGACTCTTTGAACTTAGCAGTTTTGTTATGGGCTCCCAAGGGGAAGAGTACCCCTAATTATGTTCCCCTCAGTGTATAATTTGCTTATGTGACTTATGAGTCATTTTCTATGGAGCAGTTTTAAGATGGATCATTTTGGGTATAAAGTAGCCCTATGGAAATCATACTGGGCTGATTGTTTCCATACATCTTAGCAGCATAAATAGTAACTAAAATCATATCTTATAGTTAAATGCTTATAGTAGATTACAATTTATGCACCATTTATGTTAGTGTCATACATTGTACTTTTGAGGGTAATTCGCTTGTTTGTTTTGAGTGGAGGTCAGAAAGGAGAGAGCTTAACCTAGAGAGGTTAATACTATATTGGCTTTAACCCTCCTCACGCTGTTGCCAGAGGATGTTATTCTTATAATAATGTGAAGCGCAGACATCGGTGTCCAAAGGGTTAAGTAAGCTGGTGACTATCGCTGGTATATCGATGGCTCAGCTCATTCATACTTCCTATAGTATAGGGCCTATACCCCCATACATGCAAAATTTTTTAGGGGAATAATAAGCGTGGAAACCGCGAAATCGATCTCTCTCCTAAAAAAATAACCCCTCGTGGAATCACATAATTAAAATATGTTTTTATGCTGAGCTTTACCAACTTCTAGATGCAACTATACCCAGAAACATCTGTGAAGAAATGAAAGTGAAATTCCCGATTAACTTTACTAGAAAAATAAAGGGCAAGGCAAGGGGAGTGCACTCTTTATGTAGTGGTTCATAGTAAATGGTTTTTGGTAGTTTTTGTTGTCTTCCGCACACTGTGAAATGTGACCATATAAAAGTTTGACATTCTTCAGTATGAGCTGCATTTTTTTATGACACCATGACTTATCGTTTGATGGTGGAGCTTGCCACTATTGGTTCTGTGGGTGGGTATTCTTGGGGTATTGGACGTGTTTATCTGTATGGACTATGCAGCAATTATTGGAACATTTGGAAAATCATGACACGAACTTTGTTAGACTTTTTGGTTGTTCTTGTATTCTTTAATATATGAAGATTTACATCTTTGTGGACGAATGCAATCTTTACTGAGTGGTGCTAAAATGTGCTCCCCATTTAACCATAAGATAACATGACAAGTACTCCATTGACAATCAGGAGGTTTCGGTGGATACGAGTAGATGCCACCCTTCTACCACTCGTAACTGTTGTTTTCGGTATGCTCGTCCCATTTTAATAAATAATCACCCCTCTGAGGTTAGAGCCACGGGCAGGTACTCACCATACTTTCAAACAACTCAAAACTCATCTTCCCATCGAGTCATTGTGTTAGTTGGCTGATATTGAGCACTTTATTTTGTCTTTGCGTAATTCCTTTTACGTCCCTTCTTTTTACCACAATCACTGTGAATCGCTCTTTGACCATGTTTCCATGGTATTGAATGGTACAGAATATAAGAAATTATTATTATTGCCGGTTGAGTTTGTTTATATCCCCATTTAACTTTATGCCTTTATAGGTATTTGACGAGGTTATTCTAATACCACATACACCACAGATACTCCTGCTCAGGTACCATAGTTCCTCTATCCATCGGCATTATTGTGTCTGTGTTTTTCCAAAAAATAGAGCCTCCTGGTTTAGGTTATGGCCAATGGACAAAGTTCTCATGCTGAAAGTGGTTGAAAAATTTGTCTTGGTTCAAGAGGGTTTGCTATTGTTCTATAATTTAATGGTGGTGGTAGTAGTTATGGATGGGGAACCATCTCACAAAATCCCTTTATTAACCCCCAACTGGTATGGCATGAAAACTAACATGTATAGTGTTTTCAATAACTATAAATGAGTACTATATTATACTATGTAACACTCCTTTGAGAGAAAGATTACTTTTACCAACATACTGTGTAACCACAACTAGCCACTTTAGAAATACTGTTCGTGAGACCCAGGCCTGCTTCACACCAATCAGTTATTGTAACCTGCATTCTATTTGTTACTGCTATTATCATCTGGCATCATACCAGTTCATAATTACTTTCAATGGGACACATCGGGTCATTATTCCGTACAGTCGGTCTCCTTTGGTTACTGTGAAATCCACTAATGCTGTACACTCGCTGTCAGCTGATCCCAATCGAGAAATTATTCCCATTCCCCTCAAGGTTTAGACTGCCAGTGCCATACTTACACAGAATGAATGTAATTGTTCTTCACTAATTCAGATCGTTTGTCCTTCCATCCTCAACCATTTCCATTCTGATTATTGTTGATATTCACCATATATAGAAGATGCAGAAGCGTTAACACATGA
Organism: Epimenia babai; assembly: GCA_011762755.2. Classification (NCBI taxonomy): domain Eukaryota; kingdom Metazoa; phylum Mollusca; class Solenogastres; order Cavibelonia; family Epimeniidae; genus Epimenia; species Epimenia babai. The sequence goes on along the minus strand of WURV02096661.1, from coordinate 16,971 downwards.
ATTGTTCCGATAACCAGATTTTTATCTGCTTAATTTAATTGTCCTTTGTTGCCATTACTAACCTATAATGCGAGAGAGAGCATCTCTTCAATGTGACAGTATCCAGGACAATATCCAGCAGGAAGCTCAACGAATTACACTAATTACTCATAGGTATATGTACATGAAACAATGCCCGCATATTTCACGTTAACTCGTGCATCACTGGCCCCCTTTTCTCGTCACAATTTTCATTGTTAATGTACTTATTGATTTTTGTCTCCCCTAACAGTTGTTGCCAACGTGCTACCATTATTAGCATGTTGTTAATCGACACACACTAGTCTTTAAAATGCTGCGATATACCAATTATTAACATTAAGTTCGATGAGGTTGTATCACACTGCTGCGTATTTATGACAGATTATTTATCACAGTAAAACCTTCTGTTAATTTCACTTTTTATTTGCAATTTATATTATTGTCTATTTAATCATGACCTTTTCTACATGAATAATGAATACATGATGAATATGTATATTTTAAGACTTAAGGTTAATCAAAATTACTTACTCCTCTGTCTTTATTTGATAACCAGTTGATGCTGTAATGTATATTAGTTTATTTCAGGAATAAATTAATGGACTGTTAAAATTTCCCAGTACACTAGTTAAAATTCACACCCGTTTTATACATTCTCGAGAGATTCTTCGTATGATGGACCACATATTTTGCTGTATTATGCCCTAAAGCTGGACATTGTGTAGATTTTTATCACTTATTGATTCGATTGTTGGACTGTGATGAACTGACCATCTAGAGCTGCCTGAATGTGGTGTAACTTGCTACAGTCTGTAACAACTGTAACAACAATGGATCTAAAAAATAGATAGTTACTGATGGAAAATGGTGGAAAATGGATCTACGCTGTACGAGTTGATATGAGCCTCGTAGTTGCAACACGTTTGAGATTATGGGGAGGAAAAAATCTCACCGACGTAACCCGCTGCTGAAGCTTTGTTCGTGCATGGGATCGCATTATGAGGATAGCTTTAGTGAAGACAAGAGGCCATGGGATGTGCCAACTGCCGATAATAAGGTTAGTGCTTCATTCACCTTTCATCTCTTAAGTGTGCAGCGCAGTGTTACTCTCACCAGACATGTATCCAAGCAGAATTATAGGCGAGTGTGTATTAGCTAAACAATGTTATAGATTGAATAGACGAACGAACGGTGTTCCTTCAACATCCTTATAACTGAACATTGTTATTGCTTTACAGCATGTGATAGGTGAATAGCATTGTTTGGCTGGCCTTCATTATAGGTAAAGGTATGTTAGGTGGATAGTGTGTAATAGGTTGATTAGCATTATAGCTGATATAGCTAAATAGTTGGTGGGTGGTGTTGATGGAGGTGTTGGCGGGGTGCTAATGGGGTCGCCATGCGTGTTGGAGTGTTGGAGTTAAATAGAGGGAGAAATGATCTGCATTATAGCTACCCAACATTATTTATAGCCAAGTTGTGTTTGCTATTGGAGCCTTATCTCCAAATATTTTTATAGACAGTAAAATATATATTTTTTATTGTTTTATAGCTGTACCGCCAACTTAACTCTGTATCTTTAGACATGTTTGCATCGTTGCATCGTTGAGTGAGGACCACATTAGATATTCAATGACGAAGGTTAGGGTACAACAGGGTAAAGATAATTGGGAAGTGTTGTCCTGAACAGAAACTGACATTCAGAACTGTACCACGTTACCGCCATTCAGATTCTTGCACTCTTTAAATGGCGTGTTTGAAGTTGTTTGATATATGTACAGTGTACATTAACAGACATTGTACTGTGAAGTTTATAAACAATTCACATATGTTTCTTAGTGGAATTTTATGTTAGTATTACAGATGAGATATTGTAGCCTCATATAAGTATCTGTGAAAAGGGACTGAGGTCAGTTTAGTTTTTTTATTATATATTGTTGCTAGAAAATTAGGTGCATTATTATTGCCTAGGTAAACAATATCATGTGCATTGCATATATATTGCAACGCCAATTATCTTTGTTAATATTTATTATCTTATTTGGCATTGTCCGCCCTTTCTAAGCTGAATAATCCTTGTGTTATCTCCCTTATCAATTCCTTCGTTGAATTTGTTGAATAGCTCTTGTCTCCCTTCTTGATTACTAGGAAGATTTGAAATATATATTACCCCCCCTTAGTATATCGGTCAGTCAGGGAAATTTGTATCGCGCAAACACTTGATACCAACTTCTGTCTGCTATGAATCAATATATAAATGCTACATTATTCATTATTATGTACATACAATACCTATATTATGAGAAAGTATCAAACTCTATATACATTTCAACAGTCTGCATCTACCATTTCATTGTTAATTTGATTGAGGGTGTCCTCGTATAAGTTAACACTTCTGACACCTCCCTTCAACAATTCCGGAATTATTTGACTTCATTTTAAAAAATGCCAAATTCCTTTTTGTGTATAATTTTATGTATGTAAATAATGTAAATATCATCATTAATGCTTTTTAATCCGTATTCTATAGACATGTATTTCTATGTATTTTTAGCAGTATTTAATGTATTGATGCAATGAATCATATTTTTGATTAGCCATGTCTATTTTTTCTCTGTAAATTGTACTGTGTATTAGCTTTTATTGTTTTGTTAAATAAATATTCAAAATCAAAAAAAAATACATCCGAGGAGAACAATGGATGCAGTAAACAGGTTTGTGATTGATCAGATTACATAGTATGTATGAGATTACATGATATGTATACTTAGCTTAAAGGTTATATACATCACCGGTGGTATTATCTGTTTGATTCCAGTCATATATTCAGTCATATTGACCCGATGAAGGTGTCGTGAGATTTAATATCTTTTCCAAGTAATTGGAACGTTCCATCAGGATGGACTTGATTACATTAAGAAATGTCTATTTTACAACTTTTTATGGATCACCCATATAATATAAAATAATACACTAAAATATATGTATAATACATTATGAATATTACAAATGTAATTGATTTGCTGGAAAGCTTGGGTCTTATTGATGAGTGAGGAGTACATGTTTCACATGTTGACCACTAAAGGCTATAGTTAGCCAAGCCGTGTGAGTACCAAGATTTTACTGTACATTAGCTTAGTTTGTAAATTTGACTTAATTCCAACATTAGAAGTAGTGTTTTAGTGGTTGTTTGGTGTACCGGAATGCCACCAAGACAAAATCGTCGCCATTTGACATCAGAAGATCTGAAGAGAGGGATAGGCATGGTCGAGGCTGGCTCAAAAGTTGCTTGTGTCACATTGTCTCCCATGTTTGGAATGGCTATCAGGCAACGGGTACAGCCAACAGATGACATGGTACAGGACTCCACAGGGGTATAACCCGTGCACAGGACCGATACATCACCCTCTCTGCTGTAAGACATCACACATGCACAGCAGAGAAACCTGGGAGATCAGGAGTTCGTGTATCCACCCAAACCATCAGGAATCATGATTGAGGGCTCACCGACCAGCTATACGCATCGCACTCACTCCACAGTAGACAGCATCGATAAGACTGGTGTCGAGAACATGTCACCTGGACTCAAGCCCAGTGGAGTATTGCACTCTTCACATATGAGTCCAGGTTCTGTCTAGACTTCACTGATGGCTGTGTTCGGGTGTGGAGAAGGCCGAATGAGCGATATTCCAATGCTAGTTGTTGAACATGACTGATACGGCGGCTGTCATTGTCTGAGTTGGCATCACTACCACACGTTGTACAGACCTCTACGCCATTGAAAACGGCACGCTAACAGATGTCACATACCGCAATGACATCCTCGACGTGTTGGTGAGGCCACATTGGGTATTGATATCGGTCCAGACTTTGTTCTCTTGGATGATAATGCCCGTCCTCATCATGCCATCATCGTGAATGAGTACTTTAGGGATGAAGAAATCAACAGAATAGACTGGCCAGCTCGCTCACCTAATCCTTTGAGCATGCATGCTGCCATCTCTGCCCGCAATGATCAACCTGGCAGGCTGCAATAGCTCAGGGATGCACAATTGAACTAGGGAAAGTATGCGCAGACGATGTCAAGCAGTAATTAACAGTGGAGGAGGTCACACACGCTACTAATACGTTTTGTGAAAGAAAAACACAACATTTCTTTGTTTTCTGGTATTTTTAGAATGTTAAATTTTTCTGACATTTTGTGGAAAAACAACATCTTGGCTTTATTTTGAAAATTTGTTAATTTTGGTCTGAATTGATACACATACTGATGAAAGAGTTAGTACCATAATTAGCAAAATATAACATTTTATTGATGTAGCCACTGTGTTTCTATAAATTTGAGGAGAGAAATGATTAGAAAAGCCTAACATCTGGTGGGCCTCAAACCTCCGACCGCCAGAAAAGCGGTCTGGTACTATCCTAATTGTCAGTGTATTCTCACAAGCATGTTCAATACCGTAATGCACAGTACAGAGTCTGTTGTTGTAGCTCAGTTGGTAGAGTACCAGCACCGATATTCTGGAGGTTATGGGTTCAGGGCCTACTAGAGGCGGGATTTAATGTGTATTAAATATTAACTACTAAGCATTGTGTACATATGCTATATGGTTGCAATGCCCTGTTATACACTACTGGTAATATGGTGTACGTATGGTACATGGCCCTGTTATACACTACTGGTAATATGGTGTACGTATGGTACATGGCCCTATTATTCACTACTGGTAATATGGTGTACGTATGGTACATGGCCCTGGGTAGAATTTGGGTAGGAAAATGAACAAGCTCCTGTACACTGCGAGAAATGCCAATGGTGACCATTCCCTTAATTATTTATCATCACATGTAGGTATTAAGGTAACTATGGCCAACCTCCGTCCATATATGCATTAGATGTCATTTCTTTCAACAAACATACAATTTAAACAAAATACATAGGAAGGATGTCTGTAGCAGAAACTCAGGCAAATGTTCTACTGGATCAAATACAAATTTACCAGGGATTTTATGTATTGAAATCTGGAATATTCCAGATACAACATTGCTACTGCAATTATAGAAGCTGGGATATTCTAGAAACAGCAGGACAAAGATTAAAGTAGTGGAACGTTAATATTGACTCCCAAAGGTTAAAAGTCATGTGTACAGCAAGTCAAATGGGGGTTTATTTGGTTGTAACTAATAAACTGCCCTTTAATGTTTTATTTATAGTAAAGAACACATATATCTTTACAGTGACCCCAATGTCGCATTTGCTCCTGTTATTAGCATATTTCTTTCATTCTTCAATCCTTTAGGAAAGGTAACTCCGTAATAATGCCTGGAAGTCTATTACATATTTACCTATGTTACCTGGATTAATTTTAGCGCTTATGGCTTAGTTAGTTAGCTGTATGTTTATTATCTTGTGGTCTAAGACGACTCTAAGTAATTCTTGTATAAGGTATACTTAGGTTAATTGAGAGAAACTGTTAACCAGAGAAACTGAGATAAAGTACTACGAAAAATATTACTAAAAACAAAGTTAGTTTTGTGACTGGAAACATTCCATTTTCTAGTGTGAAAGAAGCCTTCTACTTACTGAGAGTGAGCTCTGTTTTCTCTAATGTCAAACATTAAAGGCAACCTGCAATTATATACTATACATCGACATAGGTTGACATTTCATGGTAAGCTCATTTCCTTCGAGTCGGCTCGGAGATCAATATGTTACAACACTTGCCCTTCTCTCCAAGTGAAATTCTAAACTGGCAGTATATAATGGATCAGAGCTCCGATTCCCGATGTTTTACCGTTATTATCAGGGTGTATCAGGGTGTGTCTTGCATCGCGTGGCCCCTAATCAAATTTGGTTTCTTTTGTTAGCTGTGCACAGAGATGGAGCTTAATAGAAGTATAATTGATGTTCATAACACGACCATTTCAAGGATTAAGATGTTTTGATTATCCTCATTTCTGTGTAACTGTAGAGGAAATGTCTTTACCTTTAGCTTAGTCATTTTTATGATAATAATGTTTCTCAAATTTGCAAGAATGACTACGTTCAATGATTCCATTTATTAATGTGGTCTGAGTCTTTTATTTGATTTCTGCAAATTAGTCAATTTCCATATCATAATAGCCGTGGGGCTGATGTAGGTAGGAGGTACGGCATCTTCTGTAGCTTGATTAGGGAAGGGTTAAAATATGTTTGACTTATTGTAGTTACATTCATTATTAACTGGCATCACATTTCCATTTGAGATTAAAATTGCACAAAAGTATTTTTGAGAATCACATTATCTTTAAAAAAACTCATTCTGATTTTTTTCCTGTGTCTTGGTACATTATTGTATCCACATATTATCCTGTTAGCCATTGCTGACTCTCGGCTGCGTTATTAGCTATTTACCAGACTCTACAAAACAGACAACACTCTTTCGGTATAGACTATTATGTTTTATTCTGCAACTCTACCAAACACTAAATGTACCAAGTGTTCCATAAGTACTGGTGATATAACTGTTTCTACTGATCTAGTGGATCGGTATGATGTCCGTTTTTTATCATGGCACAATCTTACGCGTCGCCATAAGCTACGTGACATTTATCTCAACATTGTTTGAGTTATGGTTGTAAATGCATGATGAACAGCATTCTTTTATCCATCCATCGTGTGGTACTTCTTTTGGGCTACAATTTCCCTAATTTAATGTCAATGCAATGTCACATGGTTCATGGCCTGAGATCTGGACTCCGTGGAGTCCACTTTAACAGAGCAGACAATATTGCAGAACCGTATTCTTTCCACTTGTTAGGGAATGTTTCATACGGAAATTGTGAACAGTTATAGCATAATGGGAAGGTGTCCCATCCTACTGTAGACATGATTCCTCCCCTATACAGACCAGTTCTGCATCAACTAGTTTTGGTATCAACCGATCATGTAACATTGCGAGATATGATTGTTGATTCGCAGTCCCATCAAAAGAGTAAGGTCCAGTCATGTTATGATTACTCAATACAGCCCACATCATGACATGTGGTGTATTATGCTCCAGTTCTTTGATGTAATGAGGATTTCTTTTGATCGAAACACAACATTTCGAGATCGGCTACTGCGGTATATCACATATTCATCAGCCAACAGCACTCTTTCACGTGATGTATTGTAACAAATGGCTGAAGCACTGCTTCAGAAGATGCTTTTCGGCTATCCATGTCGCATCAAACAGTTCATCAACTGAACATGGATGCCTTCCACGAACTCTAAGATCCCTTTTTCATGTGACGAAACAGTGTTGTCTATGGAATACCAAGTTCAGCTGACCTTTTTCTCACCTAAAGTGATGAATGAATTACAGATTTATTTTTGCTGGCGCTTTCGGGTTCTGCCTGATCGTGGACTATTCTCAATGTATCCACAAGTAAACATCTTCTTTTCCAACAGGCGTAATGTCCTCTTACGGGTGGTTGTATATCGAATCTGACTCTGAACTTATCTGAATAATGTCAATGGTGTCTTCAGTGTTGTTACATTCACACACCCATCGGCTCACAGTTATACGTTGTTCTAAAGTGTAGAGACTTGTATCCACCATATTTCTCGATCTTAAAAAAGAATAACATAATGTTAGCAGAAAAAACATGGGCATATGATGAGTATTATAGCTCAAAGTAATGAAGCAATTTTCCCACATCTCATCACTGGGGGCTGTATTTATGCTTCTTTAGATAAACATGAAAAAGGCAGATTACTTATGTAATTCTCACAGATATGCGGTAATAATGCGTTGTAGTAGTGTGTTGGACTATACCATAGCAGGTCTATGTGGAGCATTTCTTGTGGCTTGATAATAAAGCTTTCACCTGACAAGTAATTAAATAGTATTTCACATTTTATGCACATTATGTGACGACCTACATAGCACACAAAAGCTTGTAGGTACATTCAATATTCTATTATGCCTCACTAATTATGGACAAGCAAGTAAAGTTTCTCAACTATTTCTTAACTGCTACATTAAGCAAACATGTCAAATTGGTTCGGGTTTATTAGAGGGTGAACACATTCATAGAATCCATATTATAGATAACTGCCTTAGTGTAATTAAAAAGAAATATTTAATTTAATATTTACAGGAAACAAAATACTTTACCTTTTAAAGTGACAGAAATTCACATGAGCTCTTGTTTGTATATTGTATAGTTATGGAATGGTCTACCTTGTGGGATTGAAGCACACCGGAGTGCGTGAACACATATGTTGTATGATAATGACATAAAATAGAGGAAAAATTATATAAAAAAACTTTTTTATTAACCAAGTGCATTTACTTTGATCTGCTGTCGTGCTAATCTGGTATTTATAGTGTTTGGTGTAGTGTAGTTATGTAATGGTTTCTTTTCTCTGACTTGACTGAGTGGTTGGCGTAGTGTAGTTATGTAATGGTTTCTTTTCTCTGACCTGACTGAGTGGTTGGTATAGTGTAGTTATCTAATAGTTTTCCCCTGACTTGAAAGAGTGGTTAGTGTAGTGTAGTTATGTAATGGTTTTATTTCTCTGACTTGACTGAGTGTTTGGTGTAGTGTAGTTATTTAATGGTTTTACCCTGACTTGACTGAGTGGTTGGCGTCGTGTAGTTATCTAATGGTTTGTTTGCTTCGACTTGACGGTATGATAAACGCCGGCTGGTTCTGTAAAGACCTAGTAAGAGTCTAGACAACATATTGGTGCAGGTATACATAGTGCGTTGCACTCTACAAATGAGTAAATAGATGCATTAAAATGCTTCTTGACAGTGAGTACCTGAGGAGGTTGGGACATTTTATAAAATTATATAAATGGCGTCTCTCCAACATTAATTTCTGCACTCTTTCGGTCAATACTACGTAAGCACCATCATACTGATGTGTTTGACCAGTTTGTACTCCATTGGACAGGTGGTAGATGGTAGTGGTCTGAATAATTGACCATTAAGTGAATTAGTTTTAGTTATAATGTAAATACATATGATTTCAATTATGGTAGATCATGTCAAAATGCAACAACTGTCATAGTCAGTCTACCGTATCAGTAATAGTAAGCTCTCTAGACCGTATACCATTGTTAGTGTAGACTCATATGTTGTGCGTTACATCGCATATACTTGACAACATGGTTTCTCATTATACATATAAGCCTTCACAATAAGTCCAGATTATCCTTATAAAAGTGATAAAATCCTGCATAATTCCACAATTGAACTACATTTCCTCAATAAACTCCAGTACATTCTAATAGGTATGGATAGTCACACACTATACAGCCCAATCACAATATCTCATTTTATATACATTTCAATTATAGACATTAACACATTCAGGTTAATTACACTTCCCTGCCTCTATGTCCATGTTTTGTAATATTTAAGAATGTCATTCGCTTATTTTGCCAAATTGCTCACGGGCAAACTTGTGTTGAGTGTACCTACCTATATGTCAGATAGTTGGAGTAGTCATGACCCGGGAGTTTTTATCATCTAGGTATTATGAAGAGGTATTTCTCATTGGTATGTCGAACAGACAATATAGACGAGTGCAGTTTTAGTTCGCGTAAACATATAAACATTGTTGGTACATGATTTGACGTTTTCATAGGTAGTAGAGGTTTTTCTACGTTCTAATGTGCTCTACATATGATTCTTGTGAACCAGATAACGCTCTTTGAATTCACATATCCTTATTACTGTGTGATTTACTTGTTACGTATTTAGCATAGTTCAATTTTCATAATTGAAAAATATAGTTTTTTACGTAATATCAATCAGATAGACAATTGATTATCTACGTTAGAATATTATATATTCAAATATGATATAAGCATCAAGCTGAATTATGTTTCTGTAGTAATTAAAAGTTAATTCACGCTGAAGATGGAGAAATGATTCCAGTAGCATATGTATTACATTAGCGTCTTAACCTGTCATAGATCTAGGTGTTTACAGATAACATCTAACCGGCCACACCTTGTTTATCCAACAAATCTGAATAAATGCCATCTACAGACAACCAATGCAATCACTCGATGCACAGCCTTATAACCAAGGCGTTGTCTGCGGGCTCAGCGCTTCTATAGATCCACGAGTTGCCGAGTTGCCGGGTTGCCGATGACGATGAGTTTTCATATATCATACCTCTTCAATTATTGATTGTGACAAGTGACGCTTGAATCGCCATTATTTGTTTTAGTTATTGCTTTCTGCATTTTTGCTCACTATCTCAGATAGGCGGAACACTATTCTATGTATGATAGTGTTTTGTGCTTCAGAAATTACTTCGATTATTGCGTAGTTTTGTTTTATCCCACAGTAGAACCGCGCTACTCAATCTGTCGTGCTGTTTTACCTTGTACCTGCATCCGGACTGACTTCAGCATTTTATAGTATAGTATAATTTGAATAATAATTTTTTCTTTTTTTGTTTTTTGTTATTCGCGTGATAATGTACCTTTGACGAGATTTAGTTACGTTATGACAACATCAGAAGGAGGTGAAGTACCCACAACCACCGCCCTCGTTCACGCTGCTTCTAGTGATTCTCCACTTCGTGTTAATGGACATTCGATGGATGATATATCTGAATCTAATAATAATTACATTGGTGATATGAGTGCAGTTAAATCTGTGGATAATGGAGAAGCGTCCGGTGTTAAAAATGGACTGAAAAACGGCAGTGATAATTCAATGACAGCCAAGAGTATGGATGACATTCTGACTTTTGATGGAAAGGAAGTGGAATATTCTGTTATTAGACCAGAAAATAGCGGCATTAGTTGGTATTTGCTTAGAATTATATGTCCATGTCGCAAAGTTAGGCCAAAGTTCGTCGATCAAGCTCCAGGTGAAGTGGAAAGAATTGAAATGACAGAAGTTAAAAAAGAAGGCGATGTTGAGCAGGAAACTGGTGAATCACTCGCGAATGTTGAGGAAAAGGAAGATAATGATGTAATAAAGAAGAATGGTGATGTTATGGTAGATGATAATATAGTAAAGAATTATTTTAATAAAGAAGATAAGGATATAGATAGCACAGAAGAAGATCAGGTCAGAGGTACAGGTGATACCATAGAAGATTTAGATAGTGTGGAAGATGACAGTGATCATCGGGCAAATGGAAATGAAGCAGAGGAGAGTGAAGGAGATAAAAATGAAACTGGAGCCGATATAGATAAAAATGGCCTAGATAAAAATGAACCACATGAAAATGAATCGGATAAAAATGAACTAGATGGGAATGAACCAGATAGCAATGAAGCGGATGGAAATGAAGCGGACTTGACTGATGATATGGATTGTGAAGATGTCGATGGTATCGCTGAGAATACAGATGACATAGATGAACAATCTGCCATCAACGAAATGACTGAGCTTGCCTTGCAGGAGGAGCAGCTTCAGGATATCAAACCCATGGATATTGATGTGGATCATGACTCAGCAAATTCTGATCAAGTAATCCTAAAAAATATATATGAATCAGATACAGATTTATTTGTATCAATTACTGCCTTCAATGGTTAAAATCTACTGTTTACCTTTATATGGATGATACAGTTCTCCTCTTCGTGCACCTGCTCTATTGATTTGTGTTAACATTTGTGGACATTTGATTGCTATTCTGTTGTGGTGATATTGTAAATCAACCATTTGTCACTGCCTATTACCAAGGAATTGGACAAATTATAACAAATTCTACCGATATAACGCTATATTACAATTCTAGCCTCCATTTTTTACTTGACTACAAATGATCTAGTTTGTTACTACAAGCCTCATATTACCAGTCTTGTCGAATGATCGATGCATATGATTATTTGATGGCATCAGTGTTGTGGGAGTTAACTCTCCCTTGATCATATTATCTCGTAGTTGATGATAGCAGAGTCAAGTGCTAGAATGCTTACTGTTTACTATTAATACTATATCCTTACCAGTATTTCTAGTGAGGCAATTTTTTACCTAAAAATGCCACAGGTAGTATTTGCATAGGACAGAGATTCAAACAAGACTCATTTAAGATTAGGAATCACGGCATCATTTGCAGATGGGGCAGGTGGCGTAGTGGTTAGAGCGTTTGACTTTGAATCCAGGGGTCCCTGATTCAAATCCCGCTCTAACCAGTATACTAACTGTGGTGTTTTTTTGAGCTGAAAATGCCTTAAACCCCATTGCCCATAGGGGTTTGGGTAGCCCTTGCAGTGTGGTTCTGTTGGGTCCTTTTCCCTCTGACGTTTGCTGTGCTTCAAATGCCCTATATGTGCTCTCTATGGCGCTTACATCCCAGCTATGTCGTCATCTTATTGTAAATAAACGTGGACCTATCATAGACTTAGCAGAGTGTGCAACATATGTAGTTCATATGTAGACATTTGGAACCAGTGGCGTGAATGGAAAAAGGTCAATTGTTTGCCCAGACTCGGTGGGTTTTTCACACTAGGTGTTTTCCCCCACCCCTTATAAGTGAGGCTAACCAAATTGTCGTGTTAACCACATTAATAGGCGAGCATTGTAAAGGGCCCATAATGGCCTATCACAAGGATTACTTTGGTATTTAGCCTATAAATACATACATACACAAATGATTAACCGACATATATTTCTAATAATTACAATTGGAGTAAGCTAGCCCGTTGTTTCACTATGCTATACAATACATTACACTATGTTAATACGGATACTGTATGTATGTCGTTATACAAGGCAATCATTGTCTAGGCCATTCTTGGCCCATTACAAAGCTAGCCTAAACATGTGGTTAATGCAACAAATTGGTTAGTCTCACTTAGGAAGAGTGGGGTAAACACATAAATAACTGTGGAAAACCCACCGAGTGTGGGCAGACCATTGACCTTTCATTCACGCCACTGGTTCCAAACGTTTACAGCCGAGCAACATATGTCGCACAATCTCATAGCTCGTAGTAATGTAATATATTATAACCATACATTATAAAGTGATCATGACCTCAGAATTGATCACGAAACAGTAGCAGTCTTTCCGCGGTTTATGCTGGTCTTTCTCTGTATCTACTCGTTTGACATCATTCTGCGTCGGTGGTAAGTTATTCGACGTGCGGCTCGTATTGCCCCGGTACGCATCGGATTTCTTGAACTGCATGAGGTCTATTATGTCGTTTAGCAGAGGCCTTTTAACGGTTACGTCGATATCTGTGTCTATTGAGAGAGACGGGCTAAAGTTCACTTCCAGTAACCACGGTTTGAGAGTTTCATCCAGAAGGATGTCAAAGCCATATAACTCGAAACAATTGTTGTATTTCGGGACCTGATAAACATACAAACTCTATGCCAGAGTCTATTGCTGACAAGCGATATAAAACTGTACACTGGATTATATTTCATAAAAGCGATTTTTCATTCTCAACCAATGATCATGAGTGATTCCATAGTATCTTACTAGGATACTAATCTATCTCCAGAAAAATGTTTTTTTGAGATATGTAACGAGAAGTTATCAAAATTAATTTGTATATAAATTTAGAGATTTATTGCCTTAGCTGCTCTGAACATTTACTTTCTGCTGGCAATTTGATATATAAACGTAATATGTGATAGATCCGAGATCCCTCACAGGAAATATACACAGGAAAATACTTCGCTATTAGGGGGCTCAAACCCATGACTCCCGAATCGCCTGTTTGGTACTGTACCAACTGAGCAAAGAAGGCACGTTTTCTCCAATACAATCCAGTATTTTAGCACATTAAGTTTCAGTGTTGTTTCAAGTCTATTGTACCAGCAATATACACTGATATTTGTCATATTTTAAGCAATCATTGGCTATGAAAACGGCTGAGTTAACAGTGTGAAATATTAACGTATGCCTAAAGTTAATGACGATAGGCAAAGTAATTCACATATAGAGGGAAAGAAATCCTCTGAAGAAAACATATAGAACTTACTCGTAATGTGGAGGGACACTCACCTGCGGTATTTGCATGATGATGGTGAGTATAACGATGTTGGAAATCCGAGGCCAAATTGTACGAGCATCGATGTCATTGGCTAAGAAATATTTATACAACGCCGATAATGACCACTTACAGCCGTAGCCAACTCTCTCCTTTTTATCAAGATAAGCGGGACTGTTTTTATTCAGTGACGTATTGGTTAGGTGGGAATATACATTCGCCGGTAAATCTAGGTTGTATTTAGCCGTGCTGAATCTGACGAGACCCTCGCGGTGAATGTATATGGTTAATGGATCGTAACACGGAACTACGACGTATATACGCAGGTCAAATTTATAACCGGATATCAAGAATGGCTCGGTGATATATCGCTGAACAACGGCATTGCAGTTGTATTGGCAGTCTGCGAGATCTCGAAAGATGAAGATACCGCGACCACGTGAAAGATCCGCCGGTTTACAAATCCACAAGAGGTGTCGTGAATCCTCGAGCTGTCTCATACGAGTGTATTCGGCCACAAATTTAGTGTAATCATTCGGGAGATTGAATGACGTTGGGGTGAAATTGTAAATGTGCGATCCGTGAACTGCTTTCATCCGTCGCACGTTTCGAGCCAAGCAATCCTTCTTGGTGATTCCGCTTGAAACAGAGAAATGATTTAATCTCTGCCACGAATTCACATTTTCGTGATCACGCGCTCTAAACCTCGTTGATCGCCACCACATGTTCACGTCAGATCGTGTGTGTCGGTGTTCTTGAAATTCATCCCAGCCCCGCTCAAGGCAAATCTGGCGTAAATAATTTAGACCCTGTCCATTGTCATTAATACGAAACACAAATTTCGGTTCGTAACTTTCTTTCTCCTCCTCTTCCATTTTCTGTTTGATTCAATCACTCAGACTGCCGAGTTACTTGTAGGAACCCCATAACAGTAAAGTGAAGTACAACATTCACAGACTGAAAGTATTAGCCAAATAGGTTTCAGGGGTTAATAATTCTTAAGAGTAGCTCAAGTAGAGATGTTATCGAGCTTTTGGCCCAAATTACCATGTATGTAGTTATAGAGTTTACTGCTCCTATCACTGAAACCTACCTTGTGATGTTTTATCCTCAATGTGTTAACTGTGAAATTAACATAAGAAAATAAATATTAACATTCAAGTTATGACACTAGTCATTAAATATCAAGAATAAAAGACATGAAATCATTAGTACGTTCATGAGGAATAAATTCAAGTAATGAATGTTATTTATATATCTTCAACTCTCTATATTTATCCCACACCGAACAGGAGGGTCGCTCACAACTGTGAATTCTGATACTCTAACTGTATACCATGGTATAATTGAAGGCATTTATTGTCATTAAAACCAAGTACTGCATTCATTGAGGTGCAAAATAATCATTCGTATACGCAGTCGCTATGTGTATATATATATATATCCAAATAAATCACAATCTTACTGTTGAGGTCATACGAAATGTCTTATAAATGACGTGTGTTGGGGCATTTTATATGGCACTATTATATTTGTCAATCAATAACTGAATGACGTCTGAAATCAAAATACTGCTATAGACCATAACTCCATATACCATACCTGTCAATGACTGATGAATCGTTGCCTTCCAACCAGCAAAATACCAACAACTTACACCAGTTATATAAGTACATCTCCTTCAATTATGGCCAATTATGAAGATAATTTGCCTCCATTCACACTTAGAATTTTTATGTAAAAATGTGCCTTCCCACACTCAGTGGGTTTGCACTATGGCATTCAGCCCTTATAAATAAACTTAGTCCATTTGTTGTGTTGACCAGGTTGTAGGCTATCATTTTAAAGGGCTAGAAATGGTGTCCAAAATGATTAGCATGATAATCGGCCTATTACTAACTAGCCAGTGAAGCATTGGAACATTTTTCGAGCTAATCGCTTTAAACCTCATCTGCCTATAGTGGTGTGCTAAATTATTAAGTATTGCCTTCTCCCTCCTACGTATGTATCTGCATTTCGCATGTTGATGGCGCGTGTCTCATGGCACTATCCTGTCATTTCACCGTACATCGTTATAACCTGTCATAGATTTATCCCAGTGTTTACATAGATAGACTCTCTAGAACCAGTGGTATGAATGAAGCTTCACTGCTGCAGACTTAATGACTTTGCAACAATGACCGCGACAATTTCCCCCTATGATAAATAGGTAAAAGGTAAGGTACAACATTTATAGACCGTAAGCCAATAAAAGTTCTCAGATGCCGCTTACAATGAATGTTTATGACAGCTATATTCAGCGCATATACAATACCTTTGATACTCGTATACCACCCTGTAAAAGATATCAAGGGTCTACCCATTTTGGAGACACGTTTACTCCAGCAATTGGGGATAAATGACTTGCTAAGGGTCATCGCAGAATTGGCGCTTTCGAACCTGCGACTTCAGTTACAAGTCTAGTGTTCCTACAACTTGACTTACTGCTATTTCAGCTGAGATAGAACTAATTCCCAGTAAAGTCTAGTTTGGTAAAGGGTCGATTATGGTCCAAACTATGGTTAATCCATCGATTGGTGAACGCTATGGGGTGATGATGGTATTGACTTAAATAATGCATTCTTCATAAAATAAAATCTGAAATGTAATGATTAACGACTTTTTACAGCATAAAACTAGTCAAATAATTGTTAATTCAAATTCTGAGTCTTCAATTCAATTCTGTTTAGTAATAAATGCCATTCGGGTAAAGGGATGACATTAAAATTATATTACGTCCAGAATGGCATAAGAGCACCTTATATAATGCTTAAACTGTCGCCTTTTTTCGTATTATAAAGGTAGGTTCCCGAGGTAAGAATTCTGCAGTTAAACGTTGTTCATGACAATAATGAACTAAATGGCTAGGAATTGGTAGAATCGTCCAATTTGGTAGGCGAATATGACGAATCGTCTGGTACTCTAAATCTAATAGTTACCAGATTTTAGATATAAAATAAATAT